>JAWZYT010003178.1:47500-53021 GCA_034508575.1 Petrolisthes manimaculis | reverse complement strand
CAACAACAACAACAACCACCAACACCAACACTACCATTACTAACACCACCACCACCACTACCAAGACGACTACTACTACTACTACCACCATCCCTACCACCACCACCACCACCACTACCACAATTTTCCTCCTATTTTCCCTACCACCACCACCACCACCACCACCACCATACTTTTTTTCTCCCTTCCACTTCATCATATTTCATATTCCTACTTCTCCATCTTCTCTTTTCTTTTTCTCCCACCTTTTCCTCATCCACAAAATCTGCCTTCACATCTTTCACCTCCCATCACATCCCTGACGAACCTTATTACCAGCCAACCCTGAGTAAGCCCTGTAGGATGTCAACACACACACACACCCCTCCTCCCTCACTGACTTCAATTACCACCACCATATTTACACATTGCGGAGGGACAAACACCTCAGCTCCTTCGTCAGGTTTTTCAGGAATTTCTCGTAATTGTCAGAAAAAAAAGAAGAGAATTTTAGCTCATAACATCATGCTACTTCTACTACTACTACTACTTCATCTTCTTCAGGTTTAAAAAAAATTGAGGGCCCTTACTGGAGCTCTATGAATTCTCCAAACTACTACAAACAACAGATTCCCTATTAGAAATACTGAAGGATCATGTTGCCTGGATTATTTTGGAGGATTCATAGAGCTCCAGTAAGGGCCCTCAAATATTTTAAAACTACGGGTGTAAGTAAGGTTTAGTTGTTGGGAATTTTTAGGGTTGATATTTTTTGCTGATAAATTGAAAGGTTATCGATTCCTCCAAAACTAGAAACCAGAAATAGGGAATATTAATAGGGAATCTGTTTCGTGGCAATAGTTTAGTGGAATCAACGACCTTCAAATTCACCAAAAACAAAACAAAAAACTCCCCTTAATTAAATTTGACAGACAAAGATCTTCATTGCCTCCTTCCAATAATCCAGAATTTCCATACATAGATTTCAAGAGTCACAGAAAAGAATATTTAGTTTGATATCATTACACAACTAGGGTACTTCTGCTCCAGGCTACATGACAATTATTTCAGTCTAGTTACGGCCTCCTTCCAGTATTCCAGGGTTTCTATATTTATACACAACTGGAAGAGAGAGAGTCTAGGGGCCTTTCTTATTGACAAAATCTGGAAATGTTTACTTATTACATTATTTTCCAGGCCATAGTGGGGTAAATAATAACTGGATTTCGTTCCAGCATTCCAGGATTTACATAATTATAGAAGTCATCTTTTTAGACATTTAGAGGAAAAGGAAGGAAGGAAGGAAACAAAGGAGGAATGGATATCTGAAGGGAAGGAGAGAGGTAGGAAGGAATGGAGGAAGGAAGAGAAGGAGGATAGTCGGAGAGAGAAAAAAGGAATGAAGGGAAGATAGAATGAAGAAAAAGGAGAAAGTCAAGGAGGAAAGACTGAAGAAAGGGAAGAATGAGGGAGAGAAAGAAGTAAAGAAGGAAAGGATACATAAAGAAGGGAAGAATGGAGGGAGAGAAAGAAGCAAGAAAGGAAAGGATACAGAAAGAAGGGAAGAATGGAGGGAGAGAAAGAAATAAGAAAGGAAAGGATATATAAAGGTCAGAATGGAAGAAAGAATGAAAGGTTGCAACGAAGGACGGAAAGAGGAAAGAAGGAAGAAAGAAGGAAGGAGACATTGGCTTCGGTCCAAGTCAGCACAACAACAACAACAACAACAACAACAACAACAACAACAGCAACAACAACAGGAACAATATATCTATAACAGCTACATTCACAACAATATCAACAACAATAACAATACCAAAAACAACAAATTAATAATAGCAACATTCATAACAACAACAACAACAACAACAGCAAAAACCAACACCACAAATACCCCAACCACAACCAACACCCCACAACCATAACAGTCACAACCACCACCATAATTATCACAGCCAAAACCACCACAACAACCACAAATATCACAACCACAACCAACAACCCCCACAACCACCACCATCCCAACAACCCCCCACAACCACCACAATCCCAACAAACCCCCCCACCACCACAACCAACAGCCCAACAAACCCCCCCAACCCCACAACCACAACCCCACCAACCCCCCCACCACCACAACAATCCCAACCAACCCCACCAATCCTCGACCACAACAACAGTCCCCCCTACCAACAACAAATTGACTGATGCCTTATTGTTCCACTTTTCCTGTATGTGTTCCTCTCTTCTCGATATTGGCTCATAAATCCCATGGCTCGCTGAAAATCTTTGGTTGCAAGGAGAAAGAGAGTGAGTGAGTGAGTGTGGGGTGAAGAAAATACCCTACCATTGTTATTGTTATTGTTGTTGTTGTTGTTGTTGAGTGAGTGAGTGGGTGTGGGTGAAGAATATATCCTACCATTGTTATTATTATTGTTGTTGTTGTTGTTGTTGTTGTTGTTGAGTGAGTGAGTGTGGGTGAAGAAAATACCCTACCATTGTTATTGTTGTTGTTGTTGTTGAGTGAGTGAGTGAGTGTGGGTGAAGAAAATACCCTACCATTGTTATTGTTATTGTTGTTGTTGTTGTTGTTGAGGTCTGAGGGATTCATATTTGCCTTCAAGTGAGTGAGAGTGAGAGAGAGATTGCGTGTTTGAATTTTTGTGATCGTATGTGTGTGTGTGTAAGTGTGTATATGTGTGTGTGTGTACGATCACGAAAATACAAACACACAATTTCCTCTCTCCTCCTCTCTCTCACACACACACACACACACACACACACACACACACACATCTTCACCTTGACTGCTGCTTTTGACAACGAACACAGAATCAATAGAAGGAAGGAGGGGAGAGTGTCACCATCATTTTTTATATCACCGTGAATGGACAATGGTGAGGTGAGGCGAGGTGACGTGAGGTGACGTGAGGTGAGGTTCGGTGACGAGAGGCGAGGTGAGGTGAAATGAAGTGATGTGAAATGAGGTTCGTTGAGGTGAGTTGAGAGTGAGGTGAGGTGAAGTGAGGGTGATATGAAATGAAGTGATGTAATGTGAAATGAAGTTGGGTTAAATGTGAGGTGAGGTTCGTTGAGGTGAGGTGAGTTGAGATGAGGTGAGGTGAGGGTTGCACCAACTGGCTCCATTCTTTTCCAACTTTCTGACATCTCCGAGAAAAGGGTATTTAATTTTTCAGGGGTTGTGTCATCTTTCCAAACCCACTGTTGTTGTTGTTGTTGTTGTTTATTTATTTTATTTTATTTCCATTAATTGTATTGGTTTCTTTATTTGGTTTTAGTTATTAATTTATGTATTTATTTTATTCTTATTTATTGTTGTTGGTTATTATTATTATTATTATTATTATTATTATTATTATTATTATTATTATTATTATTATTATTATTATTATTATTATTATTATTATTATTATTATTATTATTATTATTATTATTATTATTATTATTATTATTATTATTATTATTATTATTATTATTATTATTGTGGGTGTTGTATTTCTTATTACATCATTTTATTGTTATTATATTAATATTATTATTATTATTATTTAGGTAGTAGTAGTAGTAGTAGTTGTGTGTGTGTGTGTGTGTGTGTGTGTGTGTGTGTGTGTGTGTGTGTGTGTGTGTGTGTGTGTGTGTGTGTGTGTGTGTGTGTGTGCGTGCGTGTGTGTGTGTGTTTCCTTTCCTTCATCTTTTCTCTCTTGATATTTTCCACTGGATAAATATTCTTTATGGTTTCTTTCTTATTTTTCTATACACATATAATACCAGCTTTACTTAACAAGCTGATAAAATTTAAATCACAGTTTCTTAATGTATCGTATGCATGCTTATATATATATATATATATATATATATATAATATATATATATATATATATATATATATATATATATATATATATATATATATATATATATATATATATATCTTCTTTTATATTTATTTTTTTTTACCTTTTTTTATGTCAATACTTCCTTTCAGTCATCATCATCCATTCTTAACCTTTATTTAAACTTTATTTTCAACATTTCTCCTCATATTTTCAGTCTCTGTTTATTTATTCACACGTGCTTCCTATCAACCTTTTCATATTTCCTTTTATCTTGTCAAAATCTTTCGCTTGATTTTACGTATATTTTGTTGACGCAAACTTCGCATCAAAACAATTCACACGCGTCATTCACTTTTATAGTTAAATCTTTGTACCTAAACGTTATTCACATTGTTTGTTCGTTCACATCTATTATAAACATTTACAACATCAATTATGTAATATCAAAATTTCATACAACACCTATGCAATATCAATTATGCAATATCAAAAATTTAAACAATGCCTATGATACACCAATTAGGCAATATAAAAAATCTATATAACACCTCTGTATATATTTCCAACAAGAGTCATGTTTGAGTGAAAAAAAAAAATATATATAAAAAATAATATATATATATATATATATATATATATATATATATATATATATATATATATTATATATATATATATATATATTATATATATATATATATATATATATATATATATATATATATATATATAAATTGCAAGAACGAATCTGTGAGAGACCGATAAAGTTAAACGTGTGGAAAGTTTGGGCAGGAAAAAATAAAAAAAAATAAAATAAAATATATAATCTGTATTGACAATTCGAGTTCCCAAGAGAAGTCGGATTTGTGTCGTAAAAATAATTAAACAAACTAAGAAACTAATACAAAACAATATAAAAGTGTGATTTTTCCAAAGATTTCGAAAATAATCTTGACTTTTTTTAAAACTGAACTATATAATAATAATAATGATAACGATAATAACAAAAATAACAATAACAACAACAACAATAATATAAAATAAAAATAATAATAAAGAATAATAAAATGATATAAAAACAATGATAATAATAATAATAACAAAAACAATAAAAATAAAAACAATAATAAAGAATAATCAAATAATATAAAAACAATGATAATAAAAAAAAAAAAAAAAAAAAAAAAAAAAAAATCACAAATCTGCTCTTAATTAAATCAATCTACAAAAACATAAATAGGAGAGTGACTGTAGAGAACTTAAGGTCTGTTGTGGTCTGTAATTCTATGTAACTCACCTGTAGAAGGGGTGGTTTTCCCTTCGTCGGAAACCAGAGGACGAGTATGGGCGTGGCTACACTCCTGACGCGGCAGGTAGTCGGGCCGTCCACGTAGCCATCGTTTCTATGGTTTCCGGAGGCGCTGAAGGTGGTGGTGGTGGCGGGGGGGAAAGAGGGGAGACATGAGTGAGTGAGTGAGTGAGTGGGAGGCTGTTAGAGGGAGGGATGTGTGTGTGTGTGTTTGTGTGTATGTGTGTGGAGGGCTGTGTGTGGAAGTGTGTGTGTGTGTGTGTGTGTGTGTGTGTGTGTGTGAGGAAGGATGTGTGTGTGTGGTGTGTGTGTGTGTGTGGTGTGTGTGTGTGTGTGTGTGTGTGAGAGAGAGAGAGAGAGAGAGAGAAAGTGAAGA
>JAWZYT010003178.1:37500-40000 GCA_034508575.1 Petrolisthes manimaculis | reverse complement strand
AAAGATGAATGTTTGAATCCATCGCTTTGTCAGTGTCTCAACAACACTACTGCATTGTGCTGCCCCAACCCACAGCCCAATGTCATCACTGAAGGACAGCAGCGTCGCCGTCAGGAGAAGAAGAAGAAGCAGGAGGAGGAGGAGGAGGAGGAGAAGAAAAAGGAGAAGGAGGAGGAGGAGGAGGAGGTGGAGGAGGAGAAGGAGGAGGAGGAGGAGGAGGAGGAGGAAGAAGGAGGAGGTGGTGAAGTGAAGGTTATGGTACGTTTATATAAAGGGAGAATCATGGTCGAGGTGAAGTGAAGGTTATGGTATGCTTATTTAAAAGGGGAATCATGGAGAAGGTGAAGTGAAGTGAATGGTACGTTTATATAAAGGGAGAATCATGGACGAGGTAAAATGAGGGTCTATTTAATGGAAGAAGTGAAGTGAATGTTACGTGTGTATCTCTCGTGAAAATCCAGGAAGCGATAAACTTAGAAATAAAATAATACATTGTTATTGGAGCCATAAAAATCCCTTCAGACTCCCGAGAAATAGACAGCCATGAACTTAAAAAACAAGGAATGGTGGTATTGATTTTGTCAGAACCAGTTTAGACATCCTATAGAGTTTGCATTTGTTTGTTTGTATGTTTGCATTATTGACCTCGCAATAGTGTTTCATTCTTATTTCGAAGCAGCGAATGGTGGTGTTATTCTATTAGTATAAGCTTTTAGTATGATTTCGAAGCAGTGTCGGGTCCCAGGAGGAGCAGGAGTAGGAATAGCAGCAGGAGAAAGAAAAGGAAGAGAAAGAGGAGAAGTAGAAACAGAAAGAGGAGGAGGAGGAGGAGGAGGAGGAGAGAAGGAAGAAAAGGAGAAGGAGAAGTAGAAGAAGGAGGAGGAGAGAAGGGGGAGAAGTAGAAACAGAAAAAGGAGGAGGAAGAGAAGGAGAGAAGAAGAAGGAGTGAGAGTGAGTGTGGTGTGGTAACGTTTATGGAAAAGCGATTAAATATGAGAGTAACCTTTAAGGGAAGAGAGAGAAGGGAAGGGAAGGGGAGGGAAGGGAAGGGGAGGCTACTAAACTTATTGATCCCTCCAAACAAAGCTACGAAACAGAATCCCTAAGAATAAAACCTGAAGTAATATCCGTTTCCTGGCAGAGGCTGGAGTAATCAATAGCCCTCCAATTTGTAAACAAGAGAATAACCCGACCCCCTTCAGCATATTCCAAAAGGTTATTGGGAAGGAACCTCAGAAAGTGAAATGCCAATACACTCGAGGTCTGACTTGCATTTAAGGTTGATTTCATGGTTTTGTTTATGGGATTTACGACCAACTGATTGACTCGACTTGATGTAATTATGATTCAACTCAGCCTTAACATTTTTCTTGATTCACATATGAGTCAATAATAATAATAATAATAATAATAATAATAATGATAATAATAATAATAATAATAAAAATAATAATAATAATAATAATAATAATAATAATAATAATAATAATAATAATAATAATAATAATAATAATAATAATAATAATAATAATAATAATAATAATAATAATAATAATAATAATAATAATGAAGGGGTAAACAAGGAAAAAAGCAACAATTAAAAAATTATATACACATTCAAGCACATATTTATTCTGACACACACACAGACACACACACACACACACACACACACACACACACACACACACACACACACACACACACACACACCTTCTCCAAACACTGGCAGGCACCGAGATGCTGATTCCAGTTTCCCATTCCAGTTTCCCATTCCAGCTTCCAATTCCAGACCATTAATGAAATCACTCAGTCATTATCATTTCATAGTGAAGGTGACATGACATTTACAAAGACAATTATTACGTGAGAGAGAGAGAGAGAGAGAGAGAGAGAGAGAGAGAGAGAGAGAGAGAGAGAGAGAGAGAGAGAGAAGCAGTGATAATTAGGGTAAGTTATGAAGAACCTAATTATATCCTCCGTCTACTGTGAGTCAATCGTAGAAGTGAAATAAATTACTGTATACATTATTGTGTAGCATTAGGGGAGGTATTTCATCGAGGGTGTGTGTGTGTGTGTGTGAATGTTAGCCAAGCAGGGTTAATATTCGGCACGTGACACCTTTATTTATATACTAGGCTATAAGCCCGTGCAACGCACGGAAGCGTGGAATGTAAACAAACCGAGTGGGTTGCCAGACGTACGATAAAAGTATAGTATGTGTAATTAAGTAATTAGTGGGGTGTTTTTTTTGTGACGAAAATGTCCTCTGTCCCCCCTCACTGTCACACACTTTCCGTGTGTGAATTCCTGGCGCTGTAGGTGGTCACATGACAATTTGTATAGCATGACAGACAAACAGAGTCTCTTCATTTAGATATATAGATAGCAACTTTTGACAGCAACTGTACACACACACACACACACACACACACACACACATCTGTTTCTTAGCACTATATGGAGGGCATAACATAAAAGACTTCTGTTGTATTACCAC
>JAWZYT010003178.1:10000-32500 GCA_034508575.1 Petrolisthes manimaculis | reverse complement strand
TCCTCCTCCTTCTCCTCCTCCTCCTCTTCCTCCTCCTTCTCCTCCTTCTCCTTCTCTCTTCCTCGATCCAACTCCTCCTGTTCTTTCTTTGTCCTCACTCCTACTCCTCCCATCATCACGTCCTCCACTTCCATTTTCCTCTCTCCTCCAAGGCCCCACTCCACCACCACCACCTCCACCACCTCCACCTTCTTTTGCACCTTCGTATGTGTGTTCCCAGTGGAGGTCATCAGCTCTTACTTTAATCCCAGTGTTTGGTTCACCTTCACTGTCGTCTCGTCCCAACACCACCAACACCTCCACCATTTGGGACCCTTGGAGAGCTGGCCACCGAGTCTGTTGTTTTGCTGCACATCTTGCCTTCGTCTCAATGTCGGGTGGTCGTAGGTCGAGAGGCTTGATTTGTTGTTGTTGTTGTTGTTGTTGTTGTTGTTGATGATGTTTTTCTGTTTGTTGTTGTTGTGTTTGTTTTTGTTGCACACGAGGCCTATAGCCAGGCCTTGCTTCAGCGTCGGGAAGGCCACACATCGGGGTCAGGGAGTTGTTGTTGTTGTTGTTGTTGTTGTTTTGGGTTGTTGTTGTTGTTGTTGTTGTTGTACTTGTCGTCACCGGGTGCATTTCGGTTCCGTGTCATAATCTGCCAGCGACATGGCTCCGAAATGGAAGTCCAGGGCCGAACTGTATTTATTTTACTTTTGTCATGTTGAACACGTTTATAGCCCACACAAAATCACAGAGAGAGAGAGACAGAGAGACAGAGAGAGAGACAGAGAGACAGAGAGAGAGACAGAGAGACAGAGAGAGAGACAGAGAGACAGAGAGAGAGAGAAACAGACAGAGAGAGAGAGAGAGAGAGAGAGAGTGTGTGTGTGTGTGAAATAGCTTTTATTTTACCCTCTGCCTTCCCTTCAGTGTTTTCTCTCACAGTCTTTGTCTCTTTATTTTTTCACTGTGTATTCATCTACTTTCTCTGCTCTCTCTCTCTCTCTTACTTCCTTCTTCTTCTTCTGCTTTATCTGGTGACTTACTCTTCTCTTCACTTCCTTCTTCCAACTAATTCTCTAATTATTCTCTGTTCTTTAATCTTTCACAGGATTATACATATTCTCCTCTTATTTTCTCCACTTAACTTCTTGCACTTATTCTCTATCCTTCTCTATTTCACTACTTTATTCGTTATCTCAAACTTTTATAACATCATCTGTGCTCTTTTGTTTTGTTTTATTTTCCTCCACTCTCTTTATCTACTTTCCTCCTCCTTCTTCCATCTTTATTTAACACCAGCTATCATTCCTCATTCACTTGTCTCACACACAAGTAAAATATTCCCACTCGACTCGTGTTTAACTCACAGTGTATTTGATTTTATTCACTATTACACTTTTTTTTTTTCTATAGCTTCATCACATCACTTGCCAAAACACGAGACACTTACTTACACCATCACCATAAATATAATCGATATATTTTTTCCTGTACACATTGATGCACTCAGTATTTTAAGTTATGACATTCTGTAACAGTTACTCTATTGAAATTGAGACCAGTCTATTAAATGAATGAATTCCAGTTGTTTCCAGCTTCCAGTAGTAATAATATATACTTTCTTCACTCACTCCAGGCTTTACACTTTTCCTTCACACCAATATAAATACAATTTTAATTAAAACTCCTGAAATTAATTAAGAAAACCCTGTAGGCACAAATCAAAAGTTGTGATATTCAAGGGGGTGCGGGAATTGGGGGACAGACTTCAGGGGGGGGGTTTAAGGGGTGCGGTAGTAGGGGACAGGCTTGGGGGGTGCAGGAGTAGGGGGACAGGCTTGGAGGGTGAGGGTTTGTGGGGTGCAGGAATAGGGGACATGCTTTCTACCCCCACCTCAAGCCTGTCCCCTACTCCCGCACCCCCGAAAGCAAAATGCCTCGATATTTTGAAAGGTAATATTAACCAACCCTACCAAAATAAAAATAAATAATTCCTCAAAAAAACTACGCCAAAAAACAGACGCCTTCAGTGGCACTAACTAAAAGGGGATGTATTTCGTGGAGGAAAAGTTTGGAGGAATCACACACCTTCCAATTCACCACCACCGAAAAAAAAAAAAAATAATAATAATAATAAAAAAAAAATAATAATCTCCCCTTGTCTATCGAAACTTTTGGTCGTAACTGGACATGTATGCTTTTCCTCCACGTCCATTCGGCTTCAGGTTCTTGGTTACAGCACCGTCAGTCTGGAAAGGGAAAAAAATGTGTATATTAGAACAACAACAAAATGAATTGATATATTGTCCTTATTTATATACGGTAATACACATACATTAAATATTTGGTTATTATGGTATCATATAATATTGTTTGTATTTTTTCCCTTGAATGTGTGTGTGTGTGTGTATGTGTGTGTGGAGAGAGAGAGAGAGAAATAGAAAAAAAAGAGAGATATTCAGAGATAATTATGTGTGTAGGTCTGGTTGTGTATACCTGTGTGTGTGTGTGTGATAAAGTGAGAGAGAGAGAGAGAGAGAGAGAATGTGTGTAGGTCTGTGTGTGTGTGTGTGTGCGTGTGTGTGTGTACAGTAAGTGCAGACGTGTGTGTAGGCAGGTGTGGGAAGTGTGAAGGAAGAGAAGAAGGAACTGAGAAGGCAGCCAGAAACCAGAAACATTTTACCACCCAGACCACTACACTCTCCTCACGACTCACCTCACTTGACCTCTTCTGTGACCTGACCACCACCTGACCCACCAACCCACCCAACCCACCCACCCACTAAAACAAAATAAAATAAAATAAAAATGAAAATAAAAATAAAATGAAAAATAGTATATAAATGAGAAAGTGCAACATCCCCACCACCCACACACACACACACCCACACCCACACACACTAAAATAAAATAAAAATAAAAATGAAAATAAAAATAAAATGAAAAATAGTATATAAATGAGAAAGTGTAACATCCCCCCCCACACACACACACACACACACCCCTCTCCTTTTCCATTAGTATTTTTCTATGGTGAAGTAGTAAAAAATATCTCCATACTGCTCATTGCTTATTAATCCTTTCCACACAAACCCTCGATTTGGCACAGAAAAAATATACATTTAATTATTCCTCCCCTACATCTGGATAATAATATTTAAAAAAAAAAAAAAAAAAAAAAACACACACGTCGAGTTAAATTGGGAATAAAAATTATATATAAATAAAAATTTCTAAACAAAAATGGTGCGCAATCAAGAAAGTGATTTTGTGCATAATTCCCTCATCTAATTATGCCCACCCACCTACCGCCACGCCACCTGTGGGTACGATAGGTAATTATTACTTAACGATAAATGATTGCAATATTTCGCCAAGCAGAAGGAAGGGTCTGGTCCCTGCCTTCTTGGACACTTCATCTCAATTTGACCATTTAAAAACAGGGATTAGGTTAGTGGCATGAAGGAGGGAAGGAAGGAAAGGGTGAGTGATAGAGAGAGAGAGAGAGAGGGAGAGAGAGAGAGAGAGAGGAATATGAGAGGTGGATGCTGGAAAGACGGTATAAGAGAGAGACAGAGAGAGAGAGAGAGAGAGAGAGACAGAGAGAGAGAGAGAGGGAGGGAGTGAGAGGTGTATGCTAAAAGGACGGTATAAGAAGAGAGAGAGAAAGAGAGAGAGAGAGAGAAGTGGATACTAAATGGACAGTATAAGGAAAAACGAAATAGAGAGATAGAACAGACAGATAAACGGACAGACAGAAAGAGAGAAAAATGAGAAATAAGAAGAGGAATATAATAAGGGTAGGAGTGGAAAGGAGAATTGAAAAGAGACAAAAAGAAAAGTTAGAAAATTAAATGAAGAGAAAAAAATAGGAAAAAAGAAGAGGCAGGAAAAAAGAGAAAGGTGAGCTTGACAGGGAAGAGAGAGAGAGAGAGAGAGAGAGAAAGAGAGATAGAGAAAGAGAGAGAAAGAGAGAGAGAGAGAGAGATAGAGAGAGAGAAGAGTAAACTGCAGAAAACGGAGAAGTAATTTGTGAAAGAGAGAAAGAGGAGATAGAGAAAGTAACGAGAGTGTATTGAGGATTAAAGAAAGGAAGGAATACAAGAACGAGAATAAGAGAATGGAAGAGAAAAGAGAAACGACTAATTGATAGAGTGAGGGAGTGAAGGGTGAGTGAGTGAGTGAATACGAAAGATGGAGAGTGAGGGAGTGAAGGGTGAGTGAGTGAGTGAGTGAATACGAAAGATGGAGAGTGAGTGAGTGAGTGAGTGAGGGAGTGAATATGTGAGATAGTGAGTGAGTGAGTGAATACGAAAGATGGAGAGTGAGTGAGTGACTGAGTGAATATGTGAGTGAGTGAGTGAGTGACTTAGTGAGTGAAATGGTGAGTGAGTGAATATGTGAGATAGTGAGTGAGTGAGTGAATATGTGAGATAGTGAGTGAGTGAGTGATTATGTGAGATAGTGAATTAGTGAGTGAGTGATTTAGTGTTTTTAATTGACTGAATAATTAATATGAAAATGATAGTGAATGACTGAGAGTGAGATGATGATAGTGATAGTGAAGATGATGATGATAGTGATAATGATGATGATAGTGTAGATGATGATAGTGATGATGATAGTGAAGATGGTTGTGAGATAGTGAAGATGGTTGTAATGATGATGATGATGTTGCAATCCTCTGAGTCTGTGCAGGAGGGAACATGAAGCCTGGAGTTGCAATTACAGGGTCAGATTACAGCAGGGAAGGTGAGGTCAGATTAGGTCAAGTTACGGTAAGTTTGGCTACCTTACTTTTTACTTAGTTGGGTTAAGTTACGTTAGGTTGGTTTAGGTTAGGTTGGGTTAGTTTAGGTTAGGTTGGGTTAGGTTAGGTTTAGGTTAGGTTGGGTTACGTTAGGTTGGGTTAGGTTAGGTTTAGGTTAGGTTGGTTTAGGTTAGGTTAGGTTAGGTTGGGTTAGGTTAGGTTGGGTTAGGTTAGGTTTAGGTTAGGTTTAGGTTAGGTTGGGTTTAGGTTAGGTTTAGGTTAAGTTAGGTTAGGTTTAGGTTAGGTTAGGTTAGGTTAGGTTGGTTTAGGTTAGGTTTAGGTTGGTTTAGGTTAGGTTTAGGTTAGGTTGGGTTAGGTTAGGTTAAGTTACGTTAGGTAGGGTTAGGTTAGGTTTAGGTTAGGTTGGGTTAGGTTAGGTTTAGGTTAGGTTAGGTTAGGTTGGGTTAGGTTAGGTTAAGTTAGGTTAGGTTGGGTTAGGTTAAGTTAGAGTTTAGGTTAGGTTGGGTTAGGGGGATGCGAGAATAGGGGATAGGCTTTCTACTCCCCCCAAGCCTGTCCCCTTATCCCCGCACCCCCCCCCCCCAGCCTGTCCCCTACTCCCGCACCCCTCTAACAGCCTGTATCAGTTGGCTGTGTGTGTGTTATTGTTTGTTTATTATTATATTCCCTGGTAAGCTGAGTGGTAATGTCATGTAATATCAACAATACAATGGTTTTGATTCACACACGCACACACACACACACACACACATATTCTCTCTCTCTCTCTCTCTCTGTCCCTCTTTTTCTCTCTCTTTCGCTCTCTCTCCCTCTCTTTCAGTCTCTCTTTTTCTCTCTCTTTCGCTCTCTCTTTCTCTCTCAGTCCCTCTTTTTCTCTCTCTCTCGCTCTCTCTCTCTCTATTTCAGTCCCTCTTTTTCTCTCTCTCTCGCTCTCCCTCTCTCTCTCAAACTCATAATATAACAGCGATCGAGGCTTTCACAAAACGCTGCCAGATTTGTAATTAACTTTCGTCTCTCTTCTCCCTTCTCTCTCTCCCTCTCTCTCTCCCTCCCTCTCTCTCTCTATCTCTCTCTCTATCTATCTCCCCACTACCCACACTTCTTCCAGTATTTCATATTTCCAAACTATCTCCCATTTCTTCGCCTCTTTTACTTTAACACAATAATTATTCTCGTTTTTATTTTATTTAAGGGGAGAGTTTCTTCTTGGTAAATAATTATTGGAGCCCTTCAAGTCCTCTAAGGTAATGCCAGGAAACAGGACCAGATGAACAAAACTAATGGTATCCTGTTGCTTGGAAGTGATTGGAGAAATCATTTGCTCCAGATTTACCAACACAAAACACACACTACACCATAATTATTAAAGGGGTGCGGGAATAGGGGGACAGGCTTGGGTTTTTTTTGGGGGGGGAGGGGGTGCAGGAATAGGGGGACAGGCATTCTACCCACCCCAAGCCTGTCCCTCAAATTTACCAACGAGAAAACCTCAGATATACAGTAATTTGTTATACATACATATATATTTTTTTTTTCTCTGTTTTTTTTTTTTTTTTTTTTTTTATATAAGCTAAGTGCAGGTAACTAACCATCAATTAGTATTATATATATATTTTTTATTTCGGAGGAATGTGTGTACAGCTGAAATATCAATGAAAAATTCACTGTAATAAACCCAACCAATCAGTGAACTGTTTTAATCTCGTAAAAGAAATGGAACACTATAATAATAATTGTGTTCAGTCGTCCACAATAAAAAAAAAAAAAAAAAAAAAAAAAAAAAAAAAAAAAAACTTCTCTGTCATTAATACGTGGAAAAATAATTATATCATCAGCTTTAAAAATGAATCTATAATGGAAACAGTCATTCGTCACTTAAAAAAATAAATAAATAAATAAAAAAATAAAACACACACACACACACACACACCATGTTTCTTTGATTTTTGATTTACGAGTAACACCGGCTCACTGAAACTTGAAAAACAAATAAATGGCTAAAAGATGAATTCAATCATTTATTCTCAGGAAGCAGTGAAGGAAATGGATCTAATATTAAACCAATGTTGACAAAAAAAAAAAAAAAAAAAAAAAAAAAACGATATATTTATTTTCATATATGTATACTATTTATGTATTTATTATGTATTTATTTATGTATTTATTTGTATATGTATTATTACCCAAGCCGTGGTTATGTGACTTATGGGACTATTTGTTATCCCATTATGGCACTTCTTACACCACGTCATAGAGGAGAAAATTGGAAAAGACTGAGAGAGAAGGGAAAGAAAAAAATACTCGACAGAATGGATACAGAAAGTGAGAGAGAGAGAGAAAGAGAGAGAGAGAGATAAATAGATAGATAGATAGACAGTTTGAGAGAGAGAGAGCGAGATAGATAGATAGATAGATAGTTTGAGAGAGAGAGAGCGAGATAGATAGTTTGAGGGAGAGAGAGATAAATAGATAGACAGATAGATAGATAGATAGATAGAGATAGAGAGATAGATAGATAGACAGCTTGAGAGAGCGGGATAGATAGATAGATAGATAGATAGTTTGAGAGAGAGAGCGAGATAGATAGATAGATAGATAGATAGTTTGAGAGAGAGAGAGAAAAATGAAAAAAAAATGTATGCTAGGAAGGTGTGTTAAGGGAAGTAGCCTTAGCTGAGGTGAACCCAGAGAGGAAAGGAAGGAACGACTGCTGAAGGAAAAAGGGAGTAGGCTTAGCTAGGTGCAGGAAGGAACGAAGGAGGGAAAGAGGGAAGGAGGGAGGGAGGGAAGGAGGGAGGGAGGCAGGGAAGGAGGGAGGAAAGAGGGGAGGGAAGGAGGGAGTGAGTGAGGGAGGGAAGGAACGAAGGAGGGATGCAGGGAAGGAGGAAAGAGGGGAGGGAAGGAGTGAGTGAGTGAGGAAGGGACATAGTGAAGGAGTGAGTGAGTGAGTGAGGAATGGAGTGAGTAAGTGAGGGAGGGAGGGAGGAAAGAGGGGAGGGAAGGAGTGAGTGAATGAGGGAGGAAGGGAAGAATGAGTGAGTGAGTGAGGGAGGGAAGGAAGGAAGGAGTGAGTGAGGGAGGGAAGGAGGGAAGGAAGGAAGGAAGGAGTGAGGGAGGGAAGGAGGGAAGGAAGGAAGGAATGAGTGAGGGAGGGAAGGAGGGAAGGAGGGAAGGAAGGAAGGAAGGAGTGAAGGAGAAGGTCACGCCACTTACACGTCCCCAAAATGGAGGAAAATGCACAAAACATATTCGCTGGACGAGTCGCAGTATCGAAATATCTTTGGAGTATATATATTTTTTTGAGGGGATGGTATTTTCTAACCTTCTTTCTACTTTTCCACAGCCACCCAAAACAAGGAGAAAATATTATCATTCTTTCTCTGTTATTATTATCATTCGTATGTCCATTATTTTATCCCCATTATTCTATTTCTTCATTCATTAGTCCATTATTCTATTCATTTATCTTTTTTTTTTCTCATTTATTCGTCTCTTTTAATGACTCACACCTTTCATTCATCTTTACAATCAACAATCTCTGTAAAATTTATTCTTTCAAACATAAACAATTACATTTTCGGTTCTTGAAAAATAAGTTGTCAACCTACAACATTATCCGTCGTAAACTGAAATATTATTTAAGTATTTCGGTCGTGGGAAAAAAAAAAAAAAAAAAAAAAAAAAAAAAAAAAAAAAAACACGTTATTTATAATTTCGTTTGCAGACAAATATTATGCCTGGTTTACAATTTGGTTCCTAGAAAAACAATCATAGCTGTTTTTCACTTTGGTTCTTGGGAAATCTATTAGAATTATTTATCAACATTTATCAGATTGATAACATTATGGGTGTTTTATAAAATGGTTCTTTGAAAATGAATCATGGTTCTTTTTTCACTGTGGGTCGTGTAAAAATAGAAGACTAATTTCACATCACTTATTTTTTACGAGTATCTATTACGTGTGCTCTCTGCTGTACAACACGGGTGCCCTGGCTTGATAGGGGGTGGGTATGCGCCCCCCGTTCTCTAAAATTTGCACATTAAAATGCATAGATTCCCCCTCGGCATAGTCAGTCTGAGGCCCCACCGCGTTCACTGGCTCGAATGGAAATCGTGTTTATATACCTGGAGCGGGAGTGTTGGCGGCCAGTGCTGGGGATGATGTCAGGGGGCTCAGTGCATGTTGGTTGCTGCTGCTGCTGCTGCTACTCCCCCCAGTGAGAAAATAACCTCCTCAAATGCCATAAATATCAAAGATGGCTTACTGCGCGCTTGTTTGCATGTGTAATGGTATCAGGGCGGCTTTCCTGTGAGCTAGAGAGAGAAAATATATTGTCCTACTGAATTACTAAAAATGTCAGAGGGTGCCTGGCTCACTACTATAATGTCACTATATTAAAATGGCATGAGGGTCCACGATTCACTACTATATAATGTCACTATATATGAAAATGGAGTGAGGGTGGGTTGTTACATGCCACACTGTAAATATAATGAGGTTTTGAATCTCTAACACTGTCTAAGGTTGCTTGTTTTGCTTCACTTTATCTTTGTCTGTAAAAATATAATGAGGTTTTAAAATCCTTCCTTCCTTCCTTTCATATTTCCTTCCTTCCTCCTTTCATAATTATACTATCGTTCCTTAGTTCTTTCCTTCCTTCATTTCTACTTTCTTCCATCTTTCCTTCCTCCTTTCATAATTATGCTATCGTTCTTTAGTTCTTTCATTTATTCCTTCCTTCCTTCCTTTCATATTTCCTTCTTCCTTTCATAATTATGCTATCGTTCCTTAGTTCATTCCTTCCTTCCTTCCTTTCTTCCTTCTTTCGTAATTATGCTATCGTTCCTTAATTCTTTCTTTCTTCTATCTTTCCTTCCTCCTTTCCTAATTATGCTCTCATTCCTTAGTTCTTTCCTTCCTTTCCTTCCTCCTTTCGTAATCACGCTATGTTTCCTTCCTCTCATTTCCACATCCTTTCCTTCACATTAAAAAGCCTCTGTTTCCAAGCACAGAGTAAGGGGATCAGTAGCCATCCAATTCACCTACAACCCCAACATTATCCCCCTCATATACGGTCACAGGGAAGAGAAAAACTCCTGCCCTTGAAAACTCTCCCTCCGACTTTGAAAACTCGTGGAAGTCGTCTCCTGTATTTACTCGTTCAAACTTTTTTTTTTCTTTTCTATTTCGGGAAGAGGATTTAAATTAGTGTTGAGTTTTAATCGTCTTTTCTGTAACTATGACTACTACAATAATTATGGTCTCTACTACTATCTATTTTATCACTACTTCTACCACTACAACTACTATAACTAACCACTAATAACTATACTGTAACTAACATCTTCACCACCACCACTACTACCACTACTACCATCACAACAACCAACACTACCACAACCGCTACCACTACAACCACTACCATTACCACCAACACCACCACAACCACCACCAACACCACCACAACCACCACCATTACCACCACCACTACCACCACCACTACCACTACTACCACCACCACTACTAGCACAAACTTTCGCCCACTATCCAGGTCAGTACACTTCGGGTGATTGCCTTGGCTGGGGGGGGGGGAGGGAAGGTGCAAAATTGAGAGGGGGGGGGCGGCAATACTCTTATATGACCCCCCACCCCCTCCTCCTCCTACCCCCTCAAGCAAGGATGACGCACATGTGACTTCTTCTCTTCTTCAGGTGTGTTATTTATTATTATTATTATTATTATTATTATTGTTATTATTATTATTATTATTATTATTATTATTATTATTATTATTATTTTTATTATTATTGTTATTATTATTATTATTGTTATTATTATTGTTATTATTATTGTTATATTATTATTATTATTATTATTATGGATATTTGATCGTGGCTGTACAATTGGTGTGTTGTGTTTCCTGATACAATGTGGAGAATTCGGTGTGTCTCCAATCCAACCCAGAACAGATTACTTCTTGACCCCCTTAGCCTCTCCTCTCTTCTTCACCTCTTCCTCCTTAACACTTCCTGACATCTCCACTCTCTCATCTTTCAGCTCTCCTAATTCCCTCGAGTTAATCTTCATCTCACACCTCCTCCACATCCAATTATATCCTTCCAGTTATCTCGCTTTTGAAAAGATTTCTTCTGCAAAATATCCACTCCTTCAAATTTGCAGCCTCTTTATTTTATGGTAAAAATATATATATATATACTGTATATATATTATAACACAGTTGAAGAAATAAATACAGAATGGTAAAGCAAAAACTCTCGTTACTTAATTTAATAAGTTAATTCATGTATATTTTTGTTTCTTCATCCATCCACTTTAATGTTAACTCAGGTGCCAAAGTTGTAGCCTCTGCCAACAACACTCATACGCGGTTGTCGAGTGCATTTAATAACCCTTATGAAATGCCCAAGTTCACAAACAATTGGGGCAAAAAAGCCACGCAAGAAAACGCACGGAAATAAGAGAGATAGATATAATAAAAGAAGAAAGAGAGGGAGAGAGAAAGATAGATATAAACAAAAGAGAAAGAGAGGGAAGGAGGGAGGTATATAATAAAAGAAGAAAGAGAGGGAGAGAGAAAGATAGATATAAAAAAAGAGAAAGAGAAGGAAGGAGGGTGAGATAAATACACTCAATCAAACTTATATAATTCTTTGATTTCCCCTGCAATTGGTCAGATGAGAAAAGTTTTAGATACCAGGATATTTATTTGGGTAGATGAGGAAAGCGTCAGATATCACCAGAACTTTTATTTAAGGTAGATGAGGAAAGTTTTAGATATCAACAAGACATTTAGTTCAGGTAGATGAGAAACTTTCAGATATCAACAAGATATATATTTAAGGTAGATGATATAAAGTTTCAGATATCAACAAGACATTTATTTAAGGTAGATGAGAAACTTTCAGATATCAACAAGAAATATATTTAAAGTATATGAGAAACTTTCAGATATCAACAAGAAATATATTTAAGGTAGATGATATAAAGTTTCAGATATCAACATTTTTAATTGGGTAGATGAGTCAAGCCTCAGATTATTTATTTAAAGTAGATGATATAAACTTTCAGATATCAACATTACTTTTATTGTGTACAACTGGTCACCCTTGGAAGTATCAAAGTTAGTGTTGTTTTGGATATTATTGGTGTTGGTTTGAATGCTACTGTTTCCTCCAGATTGTGACCCCCTAAAAAAAATTGATACTGTGGTGTGTTTCTTGTCTTGGCTTGGAGAAATTATTGATGGCCTCCAATTTTCCTACAATGTCACACACACACACAATCATACATATACTCGTACACACACACACGAGCACGCATACATACACATAATCGTACACAAACACATAAACACACACACATATATACTCGTACACACACATACACATAATCGTACACAAACACACACAAACACACACACACACATATACCCGTACACACACATAGACATAATCATACACACAAGTAAAGAATAAACACACACACACACACACACACAAGTAAAGAATAAACACACACACACACAAGTAAAGAATAAACACACACACACACAAGTAAAGAATAAACACACACACACAAGTAAAGAATAAACACACACACACACAAGTAAAGAATAAACACACACACACAAGTAAAGAATAAACACACACACACAAGTAAAGAATAAACACACACACACACACAAGTAAAGAATAAACACACACACACACACACAAGTAAAGAATAAACACACACACACAAGTAAAGAATAAACACACACACACAAAGTAAAGAATAAACACACACACACACACACGTAATACCTTCAATGATACACACACACAGTAAAGAATAAACACACACAGACACACACACACACCAACGCAGATTTCCTAATGCAATTGCACACACTATCACTGAGTGCTCCCCTTCCCTTCCCTTCCCTTCCCTCCCCTTCCCTTCCCTTCCCTTCCCTTCCCTTCCCTTCTCTTTCAAGGTTATAGATGCAAATATCAGTTTAATCCTACGCTTCACCTTACCTGAAATCCAAGGCTTAAAGGGTTTGTCGAGGTGGTGGAGTTTACGTAGTCTTCGAAACAATGCAACAAAACACACACCCAATACTCTGTCTGTTGATGGGGTCTGTTTTGTGGCCAGGTTTGGTGGACTCCGATTCAACCCAAAACATATCATAATCCCCCTAAGCTGTTAAGGACCCTGTGATGTAGAGTAGGTAGAAAATTGGAGGTAAATGAGTCCTTCAAATATTGCCACGAAACACACACACACACACCAATATGGGAGGAGCGTGTTTCGTGGCATAGATAGGAGGAATCAGAAGCCTACAATTCCCACACTCAATCACAGGGTCCTTAATGATGAACCCACCTGAGTAAGAACATATATAGAGGATTGGATTGGTTTGGTTTACACAGAACAATCACATTGTTTTTGTTTTGTTTTTGTGAGAATTTGGGGAGATTATCAGAGAGAGAGAGAGAGAGAGAGAGAAAGAGAGAGAGAAAGAGAGATAGAGAGAGAAAGAGAGAGAGAGAGAGAAAGAGAGAGAGAGAGAGATTATTATTATTCTGAAGCTTCCCTCTCCATAGTCCTTGAAAAATAAATGATTAGATTAAGCTTATTGACTCTCTGACTCACAATGTTTTTTTTTTTTGCCTCTGTTAACTAATATACTGTAATCTATCTTTATTTCTAAGGGGGTGCGGGAATAGGGGGACAGGCTTGGGGGATGGGGAGGGTAGAAAGCCTGTCCCAATATTCCCGCAACCCCGAGTTCCCCCCCAAAATTAGACAATCTCTCCTGAAAGGTGAGAATTTCCCTGTAGCACGAGAGACTTGGGAACAATACCTCCCTGACTCCTATTTCTCCCCAAAGAGTGCCTCAGTCCCGAACTCTCACACCCTGGGGCCAAATATCACCGTCTTGTGAGTCCATTTGCAAGTGTCGGAGTGGAATAGTGTGTGTGGACAGTTCAGTGACCTCTTACTAAAATCTGTGGTCACCAAAACGAGAGAAATACCAAACAGTGTTGTCTATATTGCTACATGGTGGTGTGTACTGAGTGAGGTATGTGGGTGTGTGGTAGTGTGTGACTGTGTGTGTGTGGTAGTGTGTGTACGGAGTGAGGTATGTGGGTGTGTGGTAGTGTGTTTGATGGTGTGTGTGGGTGTGTGTTGGTGTGGTAGTGTGTTTGATGGTGTGGTAGTGTGTGATTGTGTGTGTGTGTGTGTTGGTGTGGTAGTGTGTGACTGTGTGTGTGTGTGTGTTGATGTGGTAGTGTGTTTGATAGTGTGTGTGTGTTGGTGTGGATAGTGTGTTTGTTGGTGTGTGTGTGTTGGTGTGGATAGTGTGTGACTGTGTGTGTGTGTGTGTTGGTGTGGTAGTGAGTTTGATGGTGTGTGTGTGTTGGTGTGGATAGTGTGTTTGATGGTGTGTGTGTGTTGGTGTGGATAGTGTGTTTGATTGTGTGTGTGTGTTGGTGTGGTAGTGTGTTTGATGGTGTGTGTGTGTTGGTGTGGATAGTGTGTTTGATGGTGTGTGTGTGTTGGTGTGGATAGTGTGTTTGATTGTGTGTGTGTGTGTGTTGGTGTGGATATTGTGTGTGATGGTGTGTGTGTGTTGGTGTGGTAGTGAGTTTGATGGTGTGTGTGTGTTGGTGTGGTAGTGTGTGACTGTGTGTGTGTGTGTGTTGGTGTGGTAGTGTGTTTGATGGTGTGTGTGTGTTGGTGTGGATAGTGTGTTTGATTGTGTGTGTGGGTAGTCGTGTATGGATAGTGTGTGTGGATAGTGTGTGTGTTGGTGTGTATAGTGAGTATATATCGTTAACACATACCTGATATTTGGCAGGAAGTGAAATGTGTGTGACTGCAAGGGAAACACACAAACACAAACACAAACAGCAAGCATCAACACCTGTGAAACTACCCCAACCTTCCCACCAAAACCCACACAGAGGCGGAACAGACACGCTCTTCTATGTAGGTATCCATTTACGGGCCATTCTCCACCTGTGACAGCTTCTCTCTCTCTCTCTTTCACACACACACATTCCGTACAGCCTTTCCAATTTCCCAGACTGTCCTTGGCATGTGAGATGATGATGGGGGGTGCGGGGTGGGGGGTGGGGGGTTTGGGGACAGATGAGTCGTGAGGTTTCTTTTCGATACTCCATTCAGTTTTTTTTTTTTTTTTTTTTTCTTTTTTTTTTTACCTGAAGAAATTGAAATCGATTCCCTCATTTCTGTTTCTTTTTTCGGTAAGTGTAATGCAGTCCAAAAAAAAAAACTAGGCACATCTATCTATCTATCTATCTGTCTTTCCCATCACTAATAATTTTCCTTGTACACTTTATTATCCTCTATGTGTTTTCTGTATCCATCACTGACTTCCCAACCCCAAGCCTGTCCCCCTATTCCCGCACCCCCTTAATGGTGAAATCAGTCTTCATGTTCTTGAAGGCCACTGTTTCCTGCGGCTGGGGTCGTTATGGTTGTAGAATTTAAGGAGAACACGAAGTGGTTTGATTGTTGACACTATTTCTTTGGCCGCCCGTCTCGCTACCTTACTCTTCTTGTTGTTCTCGATGGCAGATGCGTAGTCGAGGGTCTGCTGGAGTTCCCTGCGCTCCACTAGTCCCCACATCACCTAGTTGAGTTCGTGTTGAAGGGCTGGGTCGTCTGGGTGTTTACCGGCGTTCTAGTCCTTATAGTTTTGTCCCAGAAAGTCCCACTCGGCCATGGACCGTGACGCTAAGGTTATGTATTCAAACTTCATGAAATCCTTGACTCTGGTCTTGTCACTGGCTTGGTAGAGGAGGAAGGGGTCGAGTTTCCCTGACCTGTACACAGCCAAGGTTCTCTCCTTCTTGAAGACCACAAACCAACTGTACTCAGTGTTGGTGAGTTCAATGTTCTCCACGGAAACGATAGATTTGTTATCATGAAGGCCAGAGGTGTCCAGATGTGTGTCACTGTCGAATCTGGAGTCCCTGAGGCAGAGGACAAAGTGGCAGTGTTTCTTAGGGTGGGAGAAGGCCAAAAAGGCATCCCCTGAAGTCTTGACACCAAAGAGGGTAAAGGGAGTCTCCCAGGTGGGCGGCAGGTACCTCGGGGAGACGCCATCCATTGTGTGTACCACTTTACCCAGAGCACGAGCTGGGGACGCCATACTGAGAGAGTCCAGGAGGCGGTCCACCACTCCCACTGAACCTATACCGTGGTTAGTTTGGTTCACCCCTTGCTGTTACGCCCCCTCAACAACAACACCCACAAACACAACCACCAACAACAACACTACAACCCACTGCTACAACCCTTGCCGCCGCACCATTTCGTACTGAGAAATATATACTGAAATCAGAGCCAAGAGTATTGTTTCAAAGGCAACAAACATCGACCTCAACCATATCCAAAACTGGCTTGTGTCCAGAGTCAGAAAGAGAGAGAGAGAGAGAGAGAGAGAGAGAGAGAGAGAGAGAGAATGAGAGAGAGAGAGAGAGGTGAAGGGCGGAAAAGGGAAAAGAGAGAGGAGGGGAAACAGACACATGTGGGCTTGTCCTCTAAATAAAGATGAGAGATAATAGAGAACGAGAGAGGCGAGAAGGGTAAAGGAAAGGAAATAGAAGAGAAGAGAAGAGAGACAAAATACGTGTATGAGTTTATTTCAACTACCAAACTTCTCTTATATGAAATGTTGGGGGCCGTATTCAAGAACATTAATTTTGTGGTGTTGTGGTGTATACGATGGCGTGGTACCGATGCGATCATAATCATAATACATACATACATACATACATACATAGTAACAGACTGAATGATACATCTTCTCTACCCATCACACATCTTCACTAATCAACCACCCTATTCAATTTCCTTCATTACCCCCATCACACTTTTATATTTTCGCCACCATGCATCTTCACTACTCACTCATCTTCACTATCTGTTACACACATTCATACATACCACACACACACATACACGTACACACCTATGTACAAATATCACATGCACTCTCACTCTATACACACACACACACACACATAAACATATACTTACACACTTATTGTCCACACATGTATGTACAAATATCATATGCACTCTCACTCTATACACACACACACACACACATACACACACACATACATACATATACTTACACACTTATTGTCCACACATGTATGTACAAATATCATATGCACTCTCACTCTATATACACACACACACACACACACACACACACACACACACACAGCCCCGGGTTGCAGCCTGGCACACTCACCTCGTGGCCCATCGGAATTTTTATCGGCAAAGGAGAATGTTAAAAATGCAATATAGTTTGAGAGCAGAGAAGCTGAAAGAATGTTAGCCATGTCAGAGGCAGGGGCGAATTAGTTTAGTTTAATTACATGCATGATACAATAATTGGTTATTAACTGACTTAGGGCAACTGTGTGTAATGAATGACAGCTATATAGTTATTTAATGATATTACAGTAACATATATATACTCCATTTTATTTTATTATTATACCTGGTGAAATGTATGTATGTATGTATGTACCGTACACCTGTCTCCCTCATTTAATTACTTGGGGCATTTTGGGTAAATAAATGTATTGTAATGAATCTAATTACACCCAAAATGTACACACACAATAAGTACTGTACTACTTACTGTATCAGCCAATTTGAAACAGTGAAACACAAACGAAACGTGTATATTGATTGATGATACCGTACCCTACTATCATCACACATCTTCACTACACACATCACCACTCATCATCACTACACACATCACCACATTATGTTATGTTCACTCTGTACTCACCACTTCACCACACAACACATCATGCTACATACACACATACATCACACTTCATCACCATATACCCACCACCGTCACAACATACATCACCATCAAACATTATCATTATACACATCATGACTACCCACATCACCACACAACCATCACTACACACCATCACCACCACCATCACCACTATCACAAATCATCACTTAATTTCCCTTTATTTCAATCACCTACATTTTAATTCCACTGAGGTTACAGGAAAGAGCTAAGATTCTAAGTTCAATTTGTTTGTAGTGAAATCCTTAAAACCCGAGAGATAAATAATGGTTCAAAGAGAGGATAGTGAAGATGAAGTAAATAATAATGTTACTACTACCTCATTCCACGACAACTATAAAATAAATCGTTCATAACTATCTGGTATAATTACAACCCCTGCATGGTCCTTATGCCCCTGTTCACCTAGCAGTTAGTAGCTACGTACCCGGCTGTAAGGACGAGAATTGCAACCTTATAAGCTGGGGGAAGATATGTAGATGTAAACAAGACTAACTGCTTTAATGACCAACAACAAGAGTCGATTGGCAAAGAGACCTAAATCTTTTTTCTACTGGGACATTGTTGTGGCATCAGGTATTATAATTCTCGTTCAGTTGAGGCGGTATACGTGTTCTTTAAAGTTATCCTGAATAAGATGAATTTAGAGATGAATGACTAGGATGATCAGGAAGTGGAATTCTTTTTCTCGACGAAGATCACGGTGTTGGCTATGACGGAAGGTGAGGTGGGCGAGCCTGTACTAGACACAATACTTCAGAAGTTGGCTACGTGGAGTGAGGAGGAGTTCACTGCCAACATGACCGTCAACTTTCTCAATGAGGACACTAGAATTATAAGTGAAGATTTGAAGAAACAATATATGCAATACAATTCTTTCATCAGTTGGTTTGACGCCAATTTCGGTTTTTTCTAGATAAAAGAAAATTATTCTATAAAAATGAATACCGAAGCGAACCATGAACCAGTAACCTTCTATGCCGCACATAACATGGGTCGTGAGGGATGGTGTGTGTTAACGACAAACTTACACACACTCACACACGTCCTCAAGAACAACAACATCACCTTTCCCAATTTACCAAGAAAGATAAACCAATGTACTGCAGCGTGTGAAAGGCGTCTTGATAATCTGGTGGGCCGTGTCAGACCTACTCTTTTTGGTTAGTAGATTCGTCGGCATATTTTGTTCCAAGGCTTTTATCCTACAAAAATCCTTAGAAGAGCCGTTAGGATACTGGGAAGGAGAGAGGAGGTGCAAGATATGATAAAGATTCTGAATTCCAGTCTATTCTTTTATCTGATTAAACTTGACGTAGAGGCTGGCTGCTGTCTGCTAATGGGATTTAACTTAAAAGTCGGGAAACACAAGGCAATTGGTCGTCGCAATTGGAATGAACCCGTGTTGGTGATGGAACGAGAGGAATTGGAAGCCAGGGAGTTTCTGACAGACATTAGGCCACTCATGAAGGGACTCGAGGACTCAATGACCACTAATTTCCTCAAGTACTTTACTGATACCAACCCAGTGAGGTAGGATGAGGCCCAAAAGTTGCTCTTTGG
Organism: Petrolisthes manimaculis; assembly: GCA_034508575.1. Classification (NCBI taxonomy): domain Eukaryota; kingdom Metazoa; phylum Arthropoda; class Malacostraca; order Decapoda; family Porcellanidae; genus Petrolisthes; species Petrolisthes manimaculis. The sequence continues at coordinate 13,287 of JAWZYT010003178.1, read as the reverse complement.
GGAACTTTCCCTATAGGAGGCGTCCATGAGGTGTGTGTATAAGCTGCCTCTGTCTTACCTGAAGCGACACGCCCCTCCACTCCTCTTCAACACCATACGCTTCACCCAAATCATCCCAAGGTCCCACAGACAACAAAGTACAGACAGCCCGTTTAACTGTTTCAATTTATACTCTATGCGAATATAAACCCACGGTGACTAATAGATATATACATGATTGTTAAGTACTCAAGGAAACTACAATACAGTGGTGATTAATAGTCAGTGGTAAATATAAACACACTTATCCACACCTTAGATACCCTCATTCTTACACCCTCATTTACACTCACCTTATTCTTTCATCACCTATCCTCACCTTACACCCTTATTTACACTCACCTTATTCTTTCATCACCTATCCTCACCTTACACCCTCATTTACGTTCGTTCACCTTATTCTTTCCTCATCTATCCTCCCTGGTATCTCACTCTGAAGGTACAAGTGTAGTTAGCGTTGGTAAATCTGGAGCAACCGATTCCTACAAACTCTTCCAAGCAACAGAACACCATTATATATGTTCATTTGACCCTGTTTCCTGGCATATTTTGGAGGAATCATGATACTCCAATGTAACAAAAGTGAATTACCTCCTTAACATAATATTACTGAGGGAAAGACGCAATTTATGTTACAAATAAAATGTAACCCATATCACAAACTTTTTTTTTTTTTATCTTACCCATTATTATATTATTTATTTATTTATTTACGTATTTATTTTTATTATTTTTAAGATTATATTTATTTATTTACGTATTTATGTATATTATTTTTATTATTTTTATTTAATCTCGAGTAGGTGATTTATAATTAAGCATGAAATTAATTGTGGAATACTGTATAGTTGCATTCTAAACCAGTTTCAATTCTAATAACATAATATTATGTAATTTACCATATGAAAAGTATATCTAATTAATTATCTATACATTTAAATCGTCTTACAACATCCCTTTATATAACCCATACATACATACATACATACATACATACATCAAAGGCGCCTTAATAAACAAAAAAGAAAACTCTCCCCTGAATAATATATATGAAAATGGTGACACAAAATATTGATGGTAAGCGGCGACTACGTAATAATAATAATAATAATAATAATAATAATAATAATAATAATAATAATAATAATAATAACAATAATAATAATAATAATAATAATAATAATAATAATAATAATAATAATAATAATAATAATAATAATAATAATAATAATAATAATAATAGGCGTGGATAACATTGCCAATAACATTATCGAGTAATAATGAGGTTGTAAAGTTGAAATTATACGCCTTTCCACTTGTCATTACGGATGTTATTACCACTCCTCCAAAGTTGTTGTTGTTGTTGTTGGTGTTGTTGTTGTTGTTGTTGTTGTTGGTGTTGGTGGTGGTGGTGGTGTTATTATTGTTATTGTTGGTATTATTGTTATTATTATTATTATTATTATTTATTATTATTATTATTATTATTATTTACATTATTATTATCATTGTTATAAGAAGTGTACCTACCAAAGTTATACCATCTCTACACACACAAACCAATATCACAGAGAGGAGAAAATAACTTATCACCCCCCACCCCCACCCCAAAAAAAAGAAGAAATATATTGCCCCAAGACGTATATATGAGTCCAAATATCAAGGGATTCACGAAATCTGTTAATTAAAAGGTAACATGACAAGGTTCCCAGAAGCTGACGTATGAGTTCTTTCACATTTCTGAACAGTGTAGTATTATTTTTTTTTATCTCGTTTCATTAAGAGTCTATTGTATTTATTCTTTGATTACATTTTCTGAGAGAAGTTCCTAATTGTCTGCAAGGGAATATTTAATGATGTGTGTACGTATCATGCACGTAACTATACAAACGTACATACAGTATATATATATATATATATATATATATATATATATATATATATATATATATATATATATATATATATATATATATATATATATATATATATATATACATGAATGTACTGTAAAATAACTTGAACGTACACACGAGCGACTACACATACTTTACAGACATACACATACACATTCACACACACACACACACACACGTACTGAATATATATATTTATATTTACCGATATATATATATATATATATATATATATATATATGAATTTATTCTTTTATGAAAAATCTTCAATATATATACGACTCTATCAATGTAATGTTAAGAATCATTATTTCTTTCATAATTTACTTGGAGATAGAAAAATATTATAAAAAAAATATATATTCGAGTATATGTTTTGAATTGATCGTGTCGTATCTCTTCAACTGAGAGACTAACCCGAAGTCTCTCATGGTTGGAGAGGAGTGCCATGAGGGGCTGTAATTATTTTTCTCCTCCCCCTGTTTCCTGAGAGATTTCGGAATAATGCCCACGGGATGCAAAAATTCTGGAACGATACTTTTGAAACCTTATCGTCATGAAAGAGAGTGAGAGAGAGAGAGAAAAAAAAAAAAAAAAAGAGAGAGAGAGAGAGAGAGAGAGATTGAGAGAGAGAAAGAGAGACAGACAGAGAGAGAGACAGACAGACAGACAGACGGACAGACAGACAGACAGAGAGTGTGTGTGAAAGAAAGACACACACACACGCACCACACACACACCCTGACACACACATGTTACTCCCTCCCTCCACACACACACACACACACACACACACACACACACACTGACACACACACGTTACTCCCTCCCTCCACACACACACACACACCCTGACACACACACGTTACTCCCTCCCTCCACACACACACACACACACACACACACACACACACACTGACACACACACGTTACTCCCTCCCTCCACACACACACACACACACACACACACACCTTGACACACACACGTTACTCCCTCCCTCCACACACACACACACACACCCTGACACACACACGTTACTCCCTCCCTCCACACACACACACACACACACACACACCCTGACACACACACACACACCCTGACACACACACACACACACACAGACCCTTTTCTTCCACCCCTGCACCTGTACTGGACATGGGAGTGAGACAAGTTCCCCTAATGGAGACTTTAAGAAATAACAACATCTCCTTTACAACTAGTTACTCTCTCACTGCAAATTTGTCACCAGTTTACAAAATCGGAATCACGAAGAGAGAGGAAGTGTAGCGCTGGTGTGTGTGTGTGTGTGTGTGTGTGTGTGTGTGTGTGTG
>JAWZYT010003177.1:130000-132773 GCA_034508575.1 Petrolisthes manimaculis | reverse complement strand
TTTTTGTTCTTTGATTAATATACCGAAAATACCAAAATAAAATAAACACGCACACACACACACATTCTCTCTCTCTCTCTCTCTCTCTCTCTCTCTCTCATACACATACATGCCTCTCTCTCACACACACACACACACACACATACATTCTCTCATACATACACACACACACACATTCTCTCTCACTCATATACACACACACAACACACACATTCTCTCTCTCTCAACACACTCCTCCTCTATCTCTCTCTCATACACACACATTCTCTCTCACTCACACACACACACACACATACATTCTCTCATACACACACACACATCTCACTCACTCACACACACATATTCTCTCTCACCCACACTCTCCCTCTCTCCCTCTCACACACACATACACCACACACACATATTCTCTCTCTCTCACACACACACACACACACACACACTTTCTCTCTCTCTCTCTCTCTCTCTCAAGTGGAATGTGAAACTCCATAACCTTTCCGTAGTAATCAAACATTTACCTCAGGCCCTCAAATGTCAACAAAGCCGCCGCCATCTTGGATTTGGGTTTGTTTATCACTTTTTTCTACGGGGGTAACTAAATTGTATATAAATACCTCTCTCTCTCTCTCTCTCTCTCCTCTCTCTCTCTCTCTCTCTCTCTCTCTCTAAATTCGAAGGATAATAATGTTCGTGTGTGTATGTATGTATGTATATAATATGTATGTATTATATTATTAATTAGTTTCCGCAATCTCTCTCTCTCTCTCTCTCTCTCTCTCTCTCCTCTCACTGTATTCGTTTCGTCATTTCAGTTCTTTCTCTTCCGTTATTATTATAAGGTTGAAAAAAAAAAAGGTCAAAATATATAATATAATAGTTTCTTGACATGCGAGATTGTTGTTGTTGTTGTTGTTGTGTGAGTTTCATAATATTATAGAATATTTTAGTATATTTATTATATACAATAGAGACCTATTTGAGTGAAACGTGAAATAATAATAATAAATAATAATGATAACATAAAAATATAGTAATACAGTATAACAATAATAAAATAATAATAATAATAATGAAATAAAAATAATAGTAATAATAATAATAACAATAATGATAATAATAAATAATAAGATAAAATTAATAGTAATAATAATAATAATAATAATAATAATAATGAAATAAAAATAATAGTAATAATAACAATAATAATAATAATAATAATAAGATAAAAATTAATAGTAATATTAACAATAATAATAATAATAATAATAAAAATAATGAATAATATATTTTTTCTGTGGATAACGAATGTTCGGCCATGCTGGGTTGGTTTACATTTTTCAGTGCTGGCTTGGATTCCTACCTATTTCCTTTGGTTAGTAACTTTGTTTGTATTTCCTTCGTGTTTTGCTCTTGTTATTTCTCTTCTTTATCACCTTTTCCTTTATTCTACAGGGTCTTCCAGGCATAGTTAGGTAATATAGTGATAATAATAATGATAATGATGATAGATAGATAGATAAGAGATATTGAGGATTAACTTTACGATTTGTAAGCATTGAAGGAGAGAAAGAAGAAGGAGAGAAGGAGAAATGAGGAGAAGGAAGAGGAGAATAGGAGGAGAGAAGGAAGAGGAGGGGAAGAAGAGAAGGGGAGGAGGAATAGAAGAAGAAGAGAAGGAGAGAAAGAAGAAAGAGAAGGAGAGAGAGAGAACGAAGAGGAGAAGGCAGAAGGAAGAGAAGAGCAAGAGGAGCAGAGAAGGAAAGAGAAGGAGGAGTCGAGAAGGAGAGGAAGAGGAGGAGGAGGAGAAGAGAGAAAAGGCCAAAGAAATAGGAGAATTAAGAATGCCAAGACGTGCAAAATGTAAGGAATGAAAGAATGAAATCATAAATAAATAAATGAAAGAAAAGAATGAAACAACAATAAATAAATGAAAGAAAAGAATGAAAAATAAATGAATGAATGAATGAAGAACGAAAGCAATAATAAATAAATGAAAGATAAGAATGAAAAAATAAATAAATGAATGAATGAAAGAAACGAAAACAATAATAAATAATGAAAGATAAGAATGAAAAAATAAATAATGAATGAATGAAAGAAACGAAAACAATAATAAAATAAATGAATGAAAAAAATAAATAAAAAAATAGATAAATAAATTAATGGAAAAAAAATGAAAAAATAGATAAATAAATGAAGAAAGAAAGAAACTAAAAACAATATAAAAAAAAAAATGAAAACTAGATAAGTAAATGAATGAAAGAAACCGAAAGCAATAATAAATGATGAAAGAAATTAAAAACAATAATAAATAAATCGAACCAAAAGAATGAAAAAATAGTTAATAATGAATGAAAAGAGTAAATAAATAAATAAATAAATAAATGAAAGGTTAAAAAAATACAAAAAGGTGAATGAATGAAATAAAAAAAAACTAGTGAATCGAATTGACAAAAGTACCTTATGACCCTTAAAGAACCCCCCACAACCCCCCCCCCCACCCCCCCCACCCCCCCACCCCCCCACCTTACACCCCCCCCCCTAACTCCCCCACCCCACCCTAACTCCCCCACCCCCACCCCACAACACACACCAACATTACCCCTCTCTCCATATCATACACACACACATCATACAGACCACACACACAAATTCACATACACACACACACATATACAGACAAATTCACATATACACACACACACACACACATACACTCACATAAATTCACATATACACACACATACACACATACACACACATAAATCACATACAC
>JAWZYT010003177.1:102500-127500 GCA_034508575.1 Petrolisthes manimaculis | reverse complement strand
CCTTCTTCCCCAGAGAGAGAGAGAGAGATAGAGAGACACAGAGACACACACACACAGAGAGACAGAGAGATGATAAACAATAGTAATATAAGAGATATAACACTCTCCACATCACTCTTCTATCACACTCTCTCTCTCTCACTCTTCCTCCTTCTTCCCCAGAGAGAGAGAGAGAGGAGAGAGACAGAGACACACACAGAGAGACAGAGAGATGATAAACAATAGCAATATAAGAGATATAACACTCTCTACATCACTCTTCTACCACACACACACTCTCTCTCTCACTCTACCTCCTTCTTCCCCAGAGAGAGAGAGAAGAGAGAGAGACAGAGACACACACAGAGAGACAGAGAGATGATAAACAACAGCAATATAAGAGACGTAACACTCTCCACCCCACTCTTCTATCACACTATGGATAAAATGATAACAAGAGAGGCACAGCATAAATGGCAGAACTCACTCAGACAACAACAACAACAACAACAACAACAACAACAACAACAACAACCCCCTGTCAAGTTAGTCCCTTAATTAATGTCCCTCGTAATGAGAAAAAGAATGGTCCCTTTTTTTTCTGTCCCTAAATTATATACTGAATTGTCCCTAAAATAATTGTTCTTTTGTTCTTAAAATGCTGTTCATTTGTTCCTAAGATGTTCATTGTCCCTAAGATGTTGTTCATTTGTCCCTAAGATGCTGTTCATTGTTCTTAAAATATTGTTCATTGTCCCTGAAATAATATGAATAAAATACGGTTTCTTGTCCCTAAAATAATTGTCTTTGTCCCTAATATAATATACTGTTCATAGTCCCTAAAATAGTATCCATTATTCCCTAAAATAGTGACACACACACACACACACACACACACACACACATAACACACACACACATAACACACACACACACAAATAACACACACACACACACAAATAATACAAACACACACACACATAACACACACACACAAATAACACACACACATATAACACACACATACACACAAATAACACACACACATAAGACACACACACACACACACACACACTATAAAGATAGATATTTCCACCACGACCACCACAAAATAAAAATATATACAGACCTAAATATATTATAAAAAAATATTTCCTTAACTCAACCCCTACAGACAAATGATTGATGATGATGATGATGGTGGTGATGGTGGTGGTGATGGTGATGAGCGTTCCTCCACCTCATCACAATGGAGGAGAAGGAGGGGGAGGGGGAGGTCTCGTCACCCCCCTACCTCCACCACTACTACTACTACTACTACTCCTACTACTACTACTACTACTGCTACTCACAGAAATGCCAATACTGATGACTATTGGAAGAGAGTCAGGTCTTTGTCGAGAGAGAATAAGCAGAGACAGGAGTAAGTACTGTTAATTTGTATCTCTCTCTCTATATGTGTAAGAGAGAATAGACAGACACAGGAGTAAGTACTGTTAATTTTGTATCTCTCCCTCTCTATATGTGTAAGAGAGAATAGACAGACACAGGAGTAAGTACGTACTGTTAATTTTGTATCTCTCCCTCTATGTGTAAGAGAGAATAGACAGACACAGGAGTAAGTACTGTTAATTTTGTATCTGTCTCTGTGTGTGTAAGAGAGAATATACAGACACAGGAGTAAGTACTGTTAATTTTGTATCTCTCCCTCTCTGTGTGTGTAAGAGAGAATAGACATACACAGGAGTAAGTACTGTTAATTTTGTATCTCTCCCTCTCTCTGTGTGTAAGAGAGAATAGACAGAAGACAGGAGTAAGTACTGTTAATTTGTATCTCTCCCTATCTATGTGTGAGAGAGAATAGACAGAAGACAGGAGTAAGTACTGTTAATTTTGTATCTCTCCCTCTCTATGTGTGTGTAAGAGAGAATAGACAGAAGACAGGAGTAAGTACTGTTAATTTTGTATCTCTCTCTGTGTGTGTAAGAGAGAATAAACAGATATACAGGAGTAAGTACTGTACTGTTTAATTTGTGTGTGTGTGTGTGTGTGTGTGTGTGTGTAATAACTAAGTATTTAGGGCCAATTCCACAGTGATTTATTATGGTTTGTAAGCACCCCAACGAAATAAAATAAACTTGTGTCAATTAACTCATATATAAGTGAATTATATTATTATTTAATTAATGTGATAACTCCACTATATATCCTAACAAACCCAAACTTTCATCCGAGTATTTAGTAGGAATCGAGTAAGTGAAATCGTAGGGAAATATCCGTAGAGTTTATTCATATACCCTCGACTTAATTTTTATCAACCCTGCCCCCCCCACCCCCCACCCCAGCCATTATATCTGTTCAAAGTTATGTGTATGATGTATGTATGTATGTATTTAACTTATTCATATCTGTATTCACCTCCTCCTTCCTTCAACTGTCTCTCGTTTCCTTTTATTTTCTTTGTATGTATTTCTTGTCCAACTTATTACCTTCTTCCTCCTTTAACTGTCCCTCCCTTCTTTTCTTTCTTTTTCCTTGGTGTTTATTGTCCCTCCCTTCTTTCCTTCTATTTCCTTGGTGTTTATTGTCCCTCCCTTCTTTCCTTCTATTTCTTGGTGTTTATTGTCCCTCCCTTCTTTCTTTCTATTTCCTTGGTGTTTATTGTCCCTCCTTTCCTTCTTTCTATTTCCTTGGTGTTTATTTATTGTCCCATCTATCACCTTCTCTTTCCCCCTCACTTCAACTCCTCCCCCATCACCTCCCTCACCACATCTATCACCTCTTTCCCCTCACCCCCTCCTCCTCCCCTCACCTCCTCCCTTCACCACCAGGGCCAGGGAGAGACAAGCCAGGTTATCAGAGCTGGAGGAGCGTAGACGTCGTGAACAGATACTGAAAGAGAGGAAGAAGGAACGAGATGACCTCATGTCCAGATACCTACGGGAGCCCCTTCGTCAACACAGGGAGGCAAGGGCAGCGGCGTCTAAGGGCTCCACCACCACCACCACCAGCAGGAGAGACGAAGGAAGGATGTTAGTGGATGGAGGAAGGATGTTAGTGGATGGAGGAAAGATGAGAGTGTATCAATCTACTCCAAACCTTGATGAAGCTATGAATATGTTAAGCAGAGAAGACCATGTGTTGGATACAAGGTGAGGGTGTGTGTGTGATGTGTGTGTGTGTGTGTGTGTGTTGTGTGTGTGTGTGTGATGGTGGTGAGGGTGTGTGTGTGTGTGTGTGTGTGTGTGTGTGTGTGTGTGAGTGTGTGAGTGTGTGTGTATGTGTGTGTGGTGGTGGTGGGTGAGGGTAATAATAATAATAATAATAATAATAATAATAATAATAATAATAATAATAATAATAATAATAATAATAAACTGTTTATTTCTTTGGCAGTCAAACTGGCTGAAAAAATACAGTTTTAGTGTAATTGCAAGTATAAATAATAGAAAAGTTAAAAAAGGGTAAAATACAGTTATAATTTCATTACATATATAAGAATAGAAAAGTTAAAAGGTAATGTAAAAAGTAAAATTACAATCTTTGGTACAATAAAGTAAAAATTAAGTACAAGAAAAAAATTAAATGATGACTAGAATCAGTACAAAAACATAACAGTTAAAATGGTAATTAATGTAAAAGAGTAAAATTGTAATCCCTGATGCAGTATGGTAAAAATTAGGTATAAAAATATATGAGATGACGTGACTAGCATTGGTACAAGAAACATAAAAAAGAAACTAACATGGTTTAAATCTGATAAAGTTGATTATAAAAGAGTAATAGGATTGTAGTAAAATATAAACATTTACAAAACTGATCCAATTAATTAAAAGATACATTAATTATTGTTGATGAGATTAACTATGGTTGGAACTTGGCTGTTTTTGTGGCGGTCAGTTCTGGAGCGTGTGTGTGTGTGTGTGTGTGTGTGTGTGTGTAGTGGTGGTGGGTGAGGGTGTGTGTGTGTGTGTGTGTGTGTGTGTGTGTATGTGTGTAGTGGTGGTGGTGGGTGAGCGTGTATGTGTGTGTGTGTGTGTTTGTAGTGGTGGTGTGTGAGGGTGTGTGTGTGTATGTGTGTATGTGTGTAGTGGTGGTGGTGGGTGAGGGTGTGTGTGTGTGTGTGTAGTGGTGGTGGTGGGTGTGTGTGTGTGTGTGTGTGTGTAGTGGTGGTGGGTGAGGGTGTGTGTGTGTGTGTGTATGTGTGTAGTGGTGGTGGTGGGTGAGGGTGTGTGTGTGTGTGTGTGTAGTGGTGGTGGGTGAGTGTATGTATGTAGTGGTGAGTGTATGTGTGTGTGTATAGTCAACATAAACATCAATATAACACCAACAACCCATATTTAATGAGTTATAACCTAATATGTGTTCTCTAGGGTACAGATGGCTATGAGTCCAGGCAGAAGGAGGCGACGTCGTATCCCTGATGATGATAATACAGTCGTGGTATGTGACCGCCTCCTCCGTACACAGACCCGACCGCTACACGACTCCCGACGCTCCCGATCCAACCCACCGGTGACCCGACGACGCAGCCCAGCACCCCCAACACGACCCTTCCCCCCCCCAGGCTCCTCCAACGTGATCAGGGAGAATCAGAAACCATACCCAACACTACCACCCGGGGAACTGGACGCCTTGAGACAGGGACGGCTACGTAGTGGTGGTGGAGCGGCTTTCAGAATGGGTACAACACAACTATTAAGTGACACTTTTAGTATCTCATCAGCTGAAGAGATTGATCCTCCATTACCCAGACCCTATCCAATACCACCGCCTCTTAATAGTCACGTGATGGTGGTCCCCAGGCCTCGTTTGGACCGTCGTAGTTCCATGCCAGACTTGAGGGACTTTCGTTGTGTTAGTTCACCCTTTGTGTATGAGACTATTGCCACTTTAGGTAGTCTAGGTAATGCCAGGGGTGTTATGGTAGTGCCTTCAGGGTCACATCTTTCCCCTACACAAACTTCCTCAACACCTACAGCTGCTACACCTGTCATACACCCAACACTACAACACTCTAACCCACCACAGAAATGGGCTCAGAAAATGAAACAATTTATTGAAGATGAAACCCAGGCAGTGCTTCATGCCAGTCCTTTACTTGGTGCCTTCCCTGTGAATGCCACGTCAGCAAGTCTTCAACAACAAGCACGTCGATCACAACGTAAGGAGTGGGTATCTAAACATACATCAGTTAAAACATTACAGAGGAAATTATTGTCCACAACACTGACAGATTCCTCCTCCCAGACAGACAAGGAACCTGTGGTGACGTCTGTGTCTGTACGTCGTCAACGTCGACGTGGTTCTCATGGTAGTGAAGGTGACTCTGTTTATTATGACAGTCTGGAAGAAGATGACAGTTGTTCATCAACCACTACTCAGGCATCCAATCATGCTTTTTATGTTCCTATGAAACCAGAACAACTACGTGACATGACATCACAACAACAACCTCAGTTACCACCAAGACTGACTGCCAGACTCAAACATCATAAACCTACCTCACGTCCAAACCCTCAAGCTGCTCTCTCCCTCACTGGTACACATATAGCAGATGTCCTTCAGGAAGAGGCCAGACTCGCAGAAGCTGTGGCCAAAGACACCCGCTGTGAGAAAGAAACCTCAGAAACCAAAGTCAATGTTGATCCTAATGAGGCTGTGTCTCAGAAAAATAAGAGTGAAGTAGGTATAGGTGAGACTGATGCCACTAAAGAGGACACTATGAACCCAGATGACAGTAGGAGTGAACCTTTACTGAGTGGAAGTGTTGCCACCAATACAACTACTACTAGTGACTCTGACATTGCTGACAGTCCTGAGGTGCGTCGAGTGAGATGGGCTACAATGTTACCTATAGCTTCCTTCCTTAATGTATCTACACACACAGATGAACACAAACCAAGTTCACCTCACACCTCTACCTCTCCCAGACCTACCACTACCACTACCAACACTTTCCTACCCTCAGATTCACCCCAGGGCCCATCTTCCCCCAGACCAAGCACTACCAACACCCCCCTACCGTCAGAATCACCCCAGGCTCCTTCACACACACCCCCGGACACCCCCGCTGCCCCAGTATTGAACGGCTTGGCAAATACGAATGATGCTTCCCTCGGTGCTTCCCTCCTCTCACCTCAGCACCTACACACAACCAAGACATCACCAACCAGACCACATCCCATGCTGTACCACAATGAGAGAACCAAGAGAGACACGCTACCTAGACCTACTCGTGACCATGTTAACACACTCACCGCTACAGACAACACGACAACAACCAAGAGAGACACGCTACCTACTCGGGAACATGTTAACACACTCACCGCCACAGATAACACGACAACAACAAACAAGAGAGACACACTACCTACTCGTGAACATATTAACACACTCACCGCTACAGACAACACGACAACAACAAACAAGAGAGACACACTACCTACTCGGGAACATGTTAACACACTCACCGCTACAGACAACACGACAACAAGCAAGAGAGACACACTACCTAGACCTACTCCTGAACATGTTAACACACTCACTGCTACAGACAACACGACAACAACAAACAAGAGAGATACACTACCTACTCGTGAACATGTTAACACACTCGCCGCCACAGACAACACAACAAGGCATATGAACGGAATACTCGATACAGAAGATATAGAGAAACTAAGTCTATCTGATACGAGTAACAAAATGATAAAACCACCTGATGATAATGGTGACGGGAACAGCATCATTAATAGTGATCATGTAAACTATATTAATAATGATAGTAGTTATAATAATAGATATACCGGTAATACTAATACAACCACCAATGATAGCAATACTAGGAATAATTATACCACTAAAGTAAGTGATCAACCAGAGCTTCCAATAACAACAACAACTAATAATACAACCACAAGTAGTTATAATAATTCCCCAGCTTCCCAACACGTGTCGTCATCAGCCCAAGACAACAACAACACCAACAACACTAACCTCACAGGAGAAGATTATGATTCAGACACCTTCACCTCGTATTCACAAACATTGGATCAGTTGGTGGAGAGTGACGTTACTGAGGTTATTCCCACAGCAGTCAGTATAAGTGAGGTCAGGTCAGCCCTTACAGACAGTTCAAGTGAGGTCAGGTCAGCCCTTACAGACAGTTCAAGTGAGGTCAGGTCAGCCCTTACAGACAGTACAAGTGAGGTCAGGTCAACCCCCACAGCAGCAGGTGTAAGCAAAGTCAGGTCAGCCATTGCAGCCAGTATAAGTAAGGTCAGGTCAGAGGTCAGGTCAGAGGACAGGTCAGAAGCAGAGAGCCAAGTGAGTGAAGTCCTTGATTCCTTATACCCGGTGACCAATGAGGCTTCCAGTGTCAGTGAAGAAGCAACAGGTGATGAAGATGAGACGATAGCTGATGTTGACGGTCTAGATTACGAGGAAGAAGACATACCCACCACTGACAGCTTGAGAGACATGCAGGGAGAGGAAGATGCAGAGGAGATACCCACCACTGAAAGCTTGAGAGACATGCAGGGAGAGGAAGATGCAGAGGAGATACCCAACACTGAAAGCTTAAGAGACATACAGGGAGAGGAAGACGCAGAGGAGATACCCAACACTGAAAGCATGAAGGAACTAGATGCGGAGGACACAGCGACAATAATCAGTGAAGGATTAGACATGGAGGAAGCGACAACCCCTATGAGTGATGTTGATGATGATAATAATGACGGAGGGGATGTAAGCGAAAGCCTGGTGACCGATACGGATGGAGATTTGATGGAGGGACTGAAGGAGGAAGGGTCGGAGCATTGGGGTGAAGTAAGGATGGAGCAAGGAGAGATACAGGGTTTTATCACCAGTGGGAGGGAAGTACTTTTAGAGTGTGGTAACATAGACAGTGATGATAACAATAGTACCTCCAGTGACAGTCTGGTGACGGAGCGTTACCTGGGTGACGTGAGGCAAACACAACCACCACCATTACAACACAGAACAGACACACAACAGGAGCACACAACACAACCACAACAAGATATAACCAACACACAACAGAAGCACACAACACAACCACAACAAGATATAACCAACACACAACAGTACAACCACACAACAGAAGAACCAGAAAACAGAACAGACAGACAACAGAAGCACACAACAGAACCACAACAAGATATAACCAATACACAACAGTACAACCACACAACAGAAGAACCAGAAAACAGAACAGACACACAACAGGAGCACACAACAGAACCACAACAAGATATAACCAACACACAAGAACACCATTTGAATTCGGGTACAGAACAACAACAACAACAACAACAAGAGACAGGAGAAGCTAATCTAAAACAAAATGGAAAAGAAATTACGATGAGTAGAGTAGTCCATGATGTAACCTCTACTAAAGGAAGCATTTTTAAACAAGTACATCATCTCATTACAGAACAGCAAAAGTCTGAGATGAGTAGCTGTGAGTCGCTGAGTTTTTATGACACGAAAAAAAACACCACGACGGAATCTGTGAGTTGTAGGACGGAGCGACAACATCTGCTGGAGTCTGGAAGTTGTAGGACGGAGCGACAACAACTGCTGGAGTCTGGAAGTTGTAGGACGGAGCGACAACATCTGCTGGAGTCTGGAGGTTGTAGGACGGAGCGACAACATCTGCTGGAGTCTGTGAGTTGTAGGACGGAGCGACAATATCTGCTGGAGTCTGGAAGTTGTAGGACGGAGCAAAACCCAGAGTATACTCATCCTGACTCACAGCACATCAACAAAGAACCACTTGAAACTAACTTGGAAGGAGATACGATGGAAGAGAGGGAAGGAATGAAGGATGAAATAGATGAAGACGACGAGGAAGTGACACAAGTGAGAGAAGGAATGAATGATGAAGATGAAAACGATGAGAAAGTGACACGAGAAAGAGAAGAAACGAATAATGAAGATGAAAACGATGAAGAAGTGACACGAGAAAGAGAAGAAACGAATGATGAAGGAGAAGAAGACAATGATAATGATGATGATGATGATGATGATGAAGAAGGGAGTGACGGTACGAACGATTCCTGGGACAGAGTGACGGTGGTGAGAGCAATGTCCACACCAGACAATGATTCAGACTCCACCACTAGGACAACAACACCACAGGAGACATTAGAAGGAGTTTTGACAGATGCAACTTCCACTCTCTATCACCAGCCTTCAAACCCCTTGGAGGAGGAGGAGAAGGAGGAGAGAGAAGAAGAGGAGGAAGAGGAGAAGGAGGAGGAGGAGGAGAGAGAAGACACAGAGGAGGAGAAGGAGGAGGAGAGAGAAGACACGAAGGAAGAGGAGGAGGAGGAGAGAGAAGACACGGAGGAAGAGGAGGAGCAGGAGCAGGAGCAGGAGGAGGAGGAGGAGGAAGAGGCATCGGGGACTTCATCGGATCTATTCGAGGAAATTTTTCGCGCGATAACTCCCATTGAAAACCAAAACAACACAGCCACCACCACCTCAGAGGATGCCAGCTCGGGTCTATCCACAATTGAGGAAGATGAGGAGGAGTTGTCAGAGTGTGTTGGTGTTGTTGGTGTTGGTGTTGGTGTTGGTGGTGTTGGTGTTGGTGTTGGTGTTGGTGTTGTGTTATCTCGACCACCACAAAGTTTATTACTCAGGGAATTGGACAGTGAAGAAGAACAGTTGCTAGATAGTTACCAAGTAGATGGAGAAGTGACGGAGACAGTGGCTGAACCAAATGAAAATAATGGATCACTATTATTATTAAGGGAATGTAATGGTAGTGGTAATAGTGATGATAGTGATGGTGGTGGTGGTGGTGATGGTAGTAATAGTAATTTAGTAACTGATGTGGATGATGTGAACTATGAAGGAGGATCAGAAGAGGAAAGTGATAAAGAGTTACAAGTGCTGGAAACAGAATATAAACACAACCTACACACAACTAGACATAGACGAGTACTGGAAGAAGGAAGTGGTGAAGGTGTACTGGAAGAAGGAGAGGGTGAAGGTGTACTGGAAGAGGGAAGTGGTGTACTGGAAGAGGCGGAGGGTGAAGGTGTACTGGAAGAAGGAGAGGGTGAAGGTGTACTGGAAGAAGGAGAAGGTGAAGGTGTACTGGAAGAAGGAGAAGGTGAAGGTGTACTGGAAGAGACAGAAGGTGAAGGAGTACTGGAAGAGACAGGTATTAATGAGGTCCTGGAAAAAGTAAACATTGAGGTCCTGGAAAGTGAAAATAATGAAAAAATCCTGGAAAATGAAAATATTGAGGTCCTGGAAAGTGAAAATAATGAAAAAATCCTGGAAAATGAAAATATTGAGGTCCTGGAAAGTGAAAATAATGAAAGAATCCTGGAAAATGAAAATATTGAGGTCCTGGAAAGTGAAAATAATGAAAATATCCTGGAAAATGAAAATATTGAGGTCCTGGAAAGTGAAAATAATGAAAAAATCCTGGAAAATGAAAATATTGAGGTCCTGGAAAGTGAAAATAATGAAAAAATCCTGGAAAAAGTAAATATTGAGGTCCTGGAAAGTGAAAGTAATGAAAATATCCTGGAAAATGAAAATATTGAGGTCCTGGAAAGTGAAAATAATGAAAGAATCCTGGAAAATGAAAATATTGAGGTCCTGGAAAGTGAAAATAATGAAAATATCCTGGAATCAACAAAAAACTTCAAAACCAGAATATTTGTGGATAGTGGTAGTAGCTCAGCTGAAGATAATGATGATAGTGATAATGATAATGATGATAATGATGATGATGATGATGATGATAATGATGCAATAATATTAGATGATGACAACAACAACAACAACAACAATGATAATGATAATGAATATAGTAGTAGAGTTAAAATTTTTGTTGATTATTGTGGTGATGGTGATGGTGTTGGTGGTGATGGTGTTGGTGTTGATGGTGAAAATGTTGGTGGTGTTGGTGGTGGTGATGGTGGTGATGATGGTAGTGGTGGTGATAGTATTGTGAGTAGTGGTGATGAAAATGTTGGTGGTGAAAATATTGGTGGTGATGGTGGTGTAGTAGACAGTGGTGATGACAGTGTGATGAGTAGTGGTGATGGTGCTTGCGTAGATGGTGATGATGGTGATGATAGTGTGATGATGAACAATGAAGAAAATACCAGTGATGAAAATGGTGTAATGAAGGCTGATGAAAAAATGATGAATAGTGATGAAACAATTATGAATAGTGATGAAAGTGTAATGAAAAATAATGAAAAAATGATGAATAGTGATGAAAAAATTATGAAAAGTGATGAAAAAATGATGAATAATGATGATGAAAGTGGTATGATGAATAGTGATGAAAAAATGATGAATAGTGATGATGAAAGTGTAATAAAAAATAATGAAAAAATGATGAATAGTGATGATGAAAGTGGTGTGATGAATAGTGATGAAAGTGTAATGAAAAATAATGAAAAAATGATGAAATGTGATGAGAGTGTAATGAAAAATGATGAAAAAATGATGAATAGTGATGAAAAAATGATGAATAGTGATGATGAAAGTGGTGTGATGAATAGTGATGAGTCCCTAGTGATGATGGAGACTAGAGAAGGTTCGATGGTGATGATGGTGATGACAGATTCACTATTATCAGGTGTGGAGGAAATTGATTGTGATAGATTGATAGTGGGACGTGGTGGTGATAGTGATGATGGTGGTAGTGGTGGTAGTGGTGATGGTGTTGGTGGTAGTGGTGATGTTGGTGGTAGTGATGATAATAGTGTTGGTGGTAGTGGTGATAGTGGTGATAGTGGTGGTGACAGTGGTGGTGGTGATAGGAGGAGAAAGAGAGAGACAGTGATGGAGAAAGGAGAAAAGAGGGAGAAAGAGGTGGAGATGGTGGTGGAGGAGGGAGTGGAAGAGGGTGGAGTGGAAGAGGAGGGAGTGGAAGAGGGACATGTGGAAGAGGAGGGAGTGGAAGAGGGGGGAGTGGAAGAGGGGGGAGTGGAGGAGGGAGGAGTGAAAGAGGAGGGAGTGGTGGAGGGGGGAATGGTGGAAGAGGAGGGAGTGGAAGAGGAGGAGGAGGTGGAAGAGAAGGAGAAGAAAGAGGGAATGGAAGAAGATAGAGTAGAAGTGGAAGAGGAGAGAGTGGAAGAGGAGAGAGTGGAAGAGGGACATGTGGAAGAGGAGGAGGAGAGAGTGAATGAGGAGGGAGTGGTGGAGAGGGGAGTGGAAGAGGAAGAAGTGGAACAGGAAGGAGTGGTGGAGGGGGGAATGGTGGAGGAGTGGGTAGTGGAAAAAGAGAGAGTGGAAGAGGAGGGAGTGGAACAGGAAGGAGTGGAAGAGGAAGGAGTGGTGGAGGGAGTGGAAGAGGAGGAGGAGAAAGAGAAAGAAAAAGACAAAGAGAAAGAGGAGGAGAAAATACAAAATAAATACAAAGAAATAGTTACCAATAAGAACAATAAATTAACCAACCCAAACGAAAACATTACTGACGAGAACATGACGAGTGGGGACGAGTTGTTTGACGAGTTGGAGACCAGAAATACGAGTGGGGACGAATTGGAGACGAGAAATGAGAGTGGGGAGAGTGGGGACGAGTTGGAGACCAGAAATACGAGTGGGGACGAGTTGGAGACGAGAAATGAGAGTGGAGACGAGTTATTTGACGAGTTGGAGACCAGAAATACGAGTGGGGACGAGTTGGAGACGAGAAATGAGAGTGGGGAGAGTGGGGACGAGTTATTTGACGAGTTGAACACGAGAAATGAGGTGAAAGTGAGTGAAAATACGAGTGGGGAGATGAGGGAGAGTGTAGACGAGTTATTTGTCGAGTTGAGGAGACAGGAGAAGGATATGATGGTGGAGAGATGGAGTAGTGATGGTGGAGAAGTGGTGGAGAGATGGAGTAGTGATGATGGAGAAGTGGTGGAGAGTGTGGTGGAGGTGGGAGAGAGAGTTATGAAGAGTACTTTTAATTCGAAATATATGATGGTGAAAAATGGTGGTGGTGGTGGTGAATGGGGGAGAAGTGGTTTGTTTAAAATGTTGGAGACTGAGAGTGGTGGAGTTAATTTGGTGGAGGGAGAGGGTGGAGAGAGAGAGGGTGGTGGTGTGAGTGGTGGAGAGGGAGAGGGAGATGGTGTGAGTGGAGAGAGAGAGGGAGATAGTGTGAGTGGTGGAGAGGGAGAGGGAGGTGGTGTGAGTGGTGGAGAGAGAGAGGGAGATAATGTAAGAGGTGGAGAGGGAGAAGAGGTGGGGGAGAGTGGAGAGAGAGGGTTTGATAGTGTGAGTGGTGGAGAGGGAGAGGGAGGTGTTGTGAGTGGTGGAGAAAGAGGGTTTGATGGAGAGAGTGGAGAGAGAGAGTTTGAAGAAAGTTACTTAATCCAAATTTATAAGAAGAAGGAAGAGAAGGAGAAAGAGGGAGGGGAAGAGGAGGAAGAGGGAGAGGAGGAGGAGGAAGAAAAGAAGGAGGAGGAGGAAGAAGAGGGAGAGAAGAAGGAGGAGAAAGAGGGAGGGGAAGAGGAGGAAGAAGAGGAAGAGAGAGAGAGTAGTGAGAGTAGTGGAAACCAAACATATGAAAATGATAACAGAAAAATTGGAATAAAGAAGAACAGAGAAGAAAAGATTAGAAGGAGAAGGAAGAAAGGGTTAGGATTGAAGGAGGGGGTCGGGAGGGGGTCAGGATTGAAGGAGGAGGGGGTTGGGAGGGGGTCAGGATTGGAGGAGGAGGTTGGGAGGGGGTTAGGATTGGAGGAGGAGGTTGGGAGGGAGTCAGGATTGGAGGAGGGGGTTGGGAGGGGGTCAGGATTGAAGGAGGGGGTTGGGAGGGGGTCAGGATTGATGGAGGAGGTTGGGAGGGAGTCAGGATTGGAGGAGGAGGAGGTTGGGAGGGGGTTAGGATTGAAGGAGGGGGTCGGGAGGGGGTTAGGATTGGAGGAGGAGGTTGGGAGGGGGTCAGGATTGGAGGAGGAGGTTGGGAGGGGGTCAGGATTGGAGGAGGAGGTTGGGAGGGGGTCAGGATTGGAGGAGGAGGGGGTTGGGAGGGGGTTAGGATTGATGGAGGAGTGGGTTGGGAGGGGGTCAGGATTGAAGGACAAATGCTTAGGAGAGGGTGTGGGTCGTGGAGATGGGGGTGTGGGTATAGGTGTTGGAGATGGGTGTGTGGGTGGTGTTGGAGATGGGAGTGTGAGTGTGGGAGAGAGTGGTGTTGGTGTGGGAGAGAGTGGTGTTGGTGTGGGAGAGAGTGTTGGAGATGGGAGTGTGAGTGTGGGAGAGAGTGATGTTGGTGTGGGAGAGAGTGGTGTTGGTGTGGGAGAGAGTGGTGTTGGAGATGGGAGTGTGAGTGTTGGAGAGAGTGGTGTTGGTGTGGGAGAGAGTGGTGGAGATGGGAGTGTGAGTGATGGAGAGAGTGTTGGTAATTGTGATCGACCACCATTATTACCAGATCAAAACAACACCAAAGAACATAATATTATAAATTTGGAAGGTAGTAATAATAATAGTAGTAGTAGTAGTAGTAGTAGTAGTGGTAGTAGTAGTAGTAGGGAAGAGTATAGTTCCCAGGGGAGTATTTCACCAGGTGGGGATGGGGGTGAGGCAGGGGTGATGGTGGTGGGGGTGGGGGAGATGGGGAACAACAACAATAATAATAACAACAATAATATCAACAACAACACCCCTTCGTCAGATTCCGGTGTGGTGGAGATGGTGGAGAAAGTGGTCCACTCTCCCTCAGAACACTCGGGTGAAAGTGGTGGAGATGGTGGGGATAGTGGGGGTGGGGGAAGT
Organism: Petrolisthes manimaculis; assembly: GCA_034508575.1. NCBI lineage: Eukaryota > Metazoa > Arthropoda > Malacostraca > Decapoda > Porcellanidae > Petrolisthes > Petrolisthes manimaculis. Next base: position 112,746 of record JAWZYT010003177.1, on the reverse strand, counting down.
GATGGGGGGTTTCAAGAAGGTGCAGGGGCCATTATACAAGGTGGGGTTGATGTAGAAGGTGGAGGAGGAGGTGGAGGAGGAGGTGGAGGAGCAGGAGAAGGTGGAGGAGTAGTAGGAGGAAGGGTAGAAGGTGGAGGAGGAGTAGGAGGAAGGGTAGAAGGTGGAGGAGTAGGAGGTGGAGGAGTAGGAGGAAGGGTAGAAGGTGGAGGAGGAGTAGGTGGAGGAGTAGGAGGAAGGGTAGAAGGTGGAGGAGTAGTAGGTGGAGGAGTAGGAGGAAGGGTAGAAGGTGGAGGAGTAGGTGGAGGAGTAGGAGGAAGGGTACACTCCTCTAAGTTAGCCAAGGAAAGAGCTAATCGTATGACCAGTGGCCGGCGACACCCTCTTGGTTATGTGAGGTCAGTGGAAGGTATAGATGAAACTACACGACGGAAATGTAATAAAGTGAAAACCCACAACAGTGAAGAGATCCCTGACAGTAGAAGACAACAACAACACCAAAGACAACAACAATATCAACACCAACACCAACAACAACAAAGGCAACTACAATATCAACAACAACAACAATATCAACAAAGACAACAGCGTCACACCAGAAGCGAAATACCACGACATCATATACCACACCTACAGAGATTACAAGGTACGACAGATAGTGACAACAACAACAACAACACAACAACAACAACAACAACAACCAACAACACCACCAATACACGTCACCATCTAGTACAACAATACGTGGATAATCTACACAACTCACAACAACACAACTCACATCACAATTTTCACGACACTCCAAGTCCCTCTACATCACCACCACCACCACCACCTCAACAACATCAACAACAACAACAACAACAACAACCAATGCCCAGTGTTACCAATAGCGAATACGAGGCTTCAGATTCAGGTGAGGCGAGTTATTCTGAGAGGTTACTGAAAGCTCTAGAGGCAAGGAGAGCGAGACGACAAAGACCCCGATCCTCAAACATCGATGTGGAAGGTCCTAGGAGATATCGACCATCTACATTAAGCGCCTTAGATGATTTCCTAGCCACACTGTCTAGGTACCGTGGTGGTGGGGGGGGTAGGGGTGTGAGTGGGGGTACAGGGGGTGGTGGGGGTGATGGTGGGGGTACAGGGGGTGGTGGTAGAGGCCGTAGTGTACCCCCCTCCTCCTCATCTCCTCCCCCACCACCTCCCCCTGCTGTTGATGATAATAACGTAACTGTACAAGTGAGAGCTGGTACAAGACAGCATGATGTTCGTATTAGTTCAAGACAAGAAGTTCGTCTGGTGGTGAATGTATGTAAACCTCCTCCTGCTGGTCAGTCCTCAGATTCTGGATGTGTACCTGACTCTACAACAACAACAACAACAACACACAACAACAACACACATAGTAAGTTATTAATATATATGCATACATACATATATACACAGATATTAAGTTATTAATATATATATACACACATATAGTAAGTTATTAATATATATATACATACATACACATATAGTAAGTTATTAATATATATATATACATACACATATAGTAAGTTATTAATATATATATACATACATACATATAGTAAGTTATTAATATATATACATACATACATAGTTAATTAAGACACACACATACACACATAGTAAGTTATTAATATACATACATAGTTAATTAAGACACAAACACACACATACACACATAGTAAGTTATTAATATACACATATACATACATACATACATAGTTAATTGACACACACACACATACACAAATAGTAAGTTAATTTCCAAACACCAAAATTTCCTGGTCATGTTTTAATGTTAATATTTGAATCAGTCAGTCAGTTTGTGCAAAATAAAAAACATATCCCTATTTTTTAACCCGTGTGTACAGCCATAATCATATATCCACCCACACTTTCCTTCCATCGTGTAAATAAATCAGTATCATATCAAAATATAATCATACAACAACAACACCTTATGTCAACTCAACTCAACCCCATCAATTATTATTATTATTATTATTATTATTATTATTATTATTATGAGGTGGTACAATATCATACAACAACACTTTATGTCAACTCGACCCCATCAATTATTATTATTATTATTATTATTATTATTATTATTATTAGGTGGTACAAAATCATACACGTGTTGTTCTTTATTACCAAGATAAAAATTATTTACTACGATGGAAGGAAAGTGTAGGTGGATATTTGATAGTGTGTGTGTGTGTGTGTGTGTGTGTGTATAATTCCTGAGGCTAATGTATAAATTTATTTTTCCTTTTTCGTTATAACAGAGATTGCACACCGGGCACCAGTACTACCATTACCACTACCATTGACCACTACCAGTACAACCACCTCCCCCCCAGTCAGTGTGAGAAGGAGGGGGGGGGAGGGGGAGGGGACGTGGTGGGGGTGGAGAGGAGGAGGAGGAGGAGGAGGGAGAGTGTAAAGAAGATGTGGACCAATTGCTGTCTGATGTACGGGATTACCTCAACACACAACTAATACACAACAACAGGTGCTTGTACTGTAATAATGTATCTCTCTCTCTCTCTCTGTTCAACACACAACTAATACACAACAACAGGTGCTTGTACTGTAATAATGTATCTCTCTCTCTCTCTCTGTTTAACACACAGCTAATACACAACAACAGGTGCTTGTACTGTAATAATGTATCTCTCTCTCTCTCTCTGTTTAACACACAGCTAATACACAACAACAGGTGCTTGTACTGTAATAATGTATCTCTCTCTCTCTGTTTAACACACAGCTAATACACAACAACAGGTGCTTGTACTGTAATAATGTATCTCTCTCTCTGTTCAACACACAGTTAATACACATCAACAGGTGCTTGTACTGTAATAATGTATCTCTCTCTCTCTCTGTTCAACACACAGCTAATACACAACAACAGGTGCTTGTACTGTAATAATGTATCTCTCTCATCCTTCCTTCATTCAGAGTGCCTCGTCGTCGTCGTCGTCGTCGTGGTGATGATGGTGATGATGATGGTGATGGTGATGGTGAACTGACAGACTCGAGTGAAAGCATTGTAGTGAGAGGTAATAACGTTGGCAAGTGTTTCACAGAGCCACCACCAGGAGTACCACGCACCAGGCTATATCCTAAGAGTAAGTCAGTGTACAGTTGGACACATGAAGGGATGGTACAGCCCAAGTGAAAGATGGTCCATTTCTCCCAATATCAAGTTCCTTATTAGTGCCAAATAGGAGACATCAGGGGCAGAAATCAGTATTGAGGATGGTGTGTGTGTGTGTGTGTGTGTTCCTTAGTGCCAAATAGGAGACATCAGTATTGAGGATGGTGTGTGTGTGTATGTGTGTGTGTTCCTTAGTGCCAAATAGGAGACATCAGGGGCAGAAGTCAGTATTGAGGATGGTAATAAAAAGCAACTACCTCATAATAGACACACAATGGTTACTCAAATGGGACAAATATAATTCACCTGCTGGGCTGTACCACCCATTCATGTGTCCAACTTTACCTTAGGTTAAGTTAGGTTAGGTTAGGTGAGGTTAGGTTACGTTAGGTTAGGTTAGACTATATTATGTTAAGTAAGGTTTGGTTAGGTTAGGTTAGGTTAAGATAGGTTAGGTTAGGTTAGGTTAGGTTGGGTTGGGTTGGGTTGGGTTAGGTTAAGTTAGACTATATTATGTTAAATAAGGTTAGGTTGGGTTGGGTTAGGTTAGGTTAGGTTAGGTTAGGTTAGGTTAGGTTGGGTTAGGTTAGGTTAGGTTGAGTTAGGTTGGGTTGGGTTGGGTTGGGTTAGGTTAGGTTAGGTTAGGTTAGGTTAGGTTAGGTTGAGTTAGGTTGGGTTGGGTTGGGTTGGGTTAGGTTAGGTTAGGTTAAGTCAGGTTAGGTTGAGTTATGGTAGGTTAGGTTAGGGTAGGTTAGGTAAAATTAGATTAGACTAGATTAAGGTATATTTTCTTTGGTTTGTTATATTTAAAATGTGTGTATATAATGAAATATGATATATAATATATTTACCTATACTAACTAACCTTCTGTGTGTGTGTGTGTGTGTGTGTGTGTATATATGTATGTGTGTCTATATATATGTGTGTTGTGTTGTATATGCATGTATGTGTGTATGTGTGTTGTGTGTGTGTATAAATATGTGTGTATGTATATATATGTGTGTGTGTTGTGTGTTGTGTGTTGTGTGTGTGTATAAATATGTGTGTATGTATATATATGTATGTGTGTGTGTGTATGTGTGTGTATAATCAGAGAGGGCTTGGGAGGAACAGAGAAGGAGGTATAGCGGTGATAATGAACATACTCCTATAATAAAGGAACAACTTAGATTACAAAACTCCATTACAGCCATTAATGCTTTGTTGAAACAGTTCTCTTAATACCTCTCTCTCTTACTTACTCTCTCTCTCTCTTACTCTCTCTCTCTCTCTCTCTCTCTCTCTCTCTCTCTCTATGTGTGTGTAATTAATCTCTCTCTCTCTCTCTCTCACTCACTCTCTCTCTCTCTCTCTCTCTCTCTCTCTCTCCCTCTCTCTCTCTCTAAACTTCGATACAATTATGAAACAGTGATAAATAAACATTACATTTGTTTCACTATTATGTTATTTATTATGAAACAATAACAACAATAATAACAATAACAACAACAACATCTGTTCACTTACATTGTGTGTGTGTGTGTGTGTGTGTATGTGTATGTGTGTGTATGAGTATTTGTGTGTGTGTTTGTGTATGTATGAGTATTGACGTGGATGTGTATGTGTGTGTGTGATTATACTGTATGTGTGTATGTGTATGTATTGTGTGTGTATGTGTGTGTGTGTGTGTGTTTTAGTCACATAATGGAATACCACAAGATATTTCAATAATAATAATAATAATAATAATAATAATAACAGCACCCAAATATATACACTATATATGTATGTATGTATGTTAATAAAATAATACATAGTGATATACTAAATAGATTAAATATATACATCAAATATGAATGTATGTATATGTATGTATATATATATATATGTATGTATGTATGTATTTATATAATAGTGATTTATTAGACTAAATATATACACCAGAATATGTATGTATGTATGTATGTATGTATGTTGTAAAGGTTCATTATTTTAGGGTTGATTTCACAGTGGTATTGGTTTGTAAGCTTACCAACCAACCAACCACACTTGTAAGGCTTCATTATTTTACAAAAGCTGAGTATCCACATTCACAAAATCTATCCAACAGTTAAATAATAATAATAATAATAATAATAATAATAATAATAATAATAATCACTGTATAGTTTACTCACCAAATTCATTAAATAATTCACCCACAAGTCATTTAATAATAATAATAATAATAATAATAATAATAATAATACCAGTAATAATAATAATAATAATAATAATAATAATAATACCAATAATAATAATAATAATAATACCAATAATAATAATAATAATAATAATAATAATAATAATAATAATAATAATAATACCAATAATAATAATAATAATAATACAGTAATACCAGTAATAATAATAATAATAATAATAATAATAATAATAATAATACCAGTAATAATAATAATAATAATAATAATAAAAATAATAATAATAATAATAATAATAATCACTCGCCAAACTCATTAAATAATTCACCCATAAGTCATTTACAAGGTTGTTTGGTTAGTGTGCTTACAAACCAATACCAACCACTGTGGAATTCAACCCTAAATATATAATGTGAATTGATGTACTAGTTAATAATGATACATATAGTAATTTTATATATATAGAGAGAAATACATCTGTGATACACTATACACATCTATATTCATATATATTTATACCTTCACCTTATATACATAATTATGTATAAAGTGCCATATATTATATTATTATCATATATATTATAATAAACGTTAATGTCAATGTCACACGATTTTTATTATCATTATTATTAAAGTATGTGATGTGTTGAAGATATAATGTACAGCCATAATTCAATATTCACCCACACTTTCCTTCCATTGTAGTAAATAAATTAGTATCATATCAAACTATAATCCTACAACAACAACAACACCTTATGTCAACTCAACTCAACCCACTCAATTATTATTATTATTATTTAATCTTTTATAATATAATCTTTTGTTGAAGACTTGCGATTTTTATTACTTTATTCTCGATTTTCGGTGAAAAATTATTTTAATATAATAATAAAAAAAAAAATATTTAATATGATAATAATAAAAAAAAAAAAAAAATATAATAATAACGACCTAAATTTGACTGATTCAGAAAATAAAAATTATTAATTAAAAAAAAATAGTTATTTAGCGGCGACGGCGGCGGTGGCGACGATAGTAATTAATAAACAAAAAAAAATATTAAAAATAAAAATAAAAAATATAATTATTAAAAAAAAAAAAAAAAAAAATATTAATAAAAAAAACAGTTTATTAGCGGCGGCGGCGGCGGCTGCGGCGACGACGACGACGATGATAATTAATAAAAAATATATATATATATATATATATAAAAAAAAAAAAAAAGTGTTGAGTTGGCAACACTGGAAATGACAACAACAACAACACCACAAAATAAAAAAATAAGAATAATTAAAACAAGACAAGAGTAACTAGTAAAAATGTAATTAATTAAAAGAATAAAAAATATAAATAATTTAGCATTTATTATTACCAACAGTTTACCACCACATATAATAATAGATAACAGGTTTGAGTTGGCAACACTGAAAATGACAACAACAACAACAACACCAAAAGATACGAAGGAGTTGGACGTGAATAGTTCCTGTGTAAGTATTAGTATTAGTATTATTATTGTTTTTATTGATATTTATCGTATATTTTGGCTTATTATTATTATTTTTATTGTTATAGAAGTTATGTGTTGTTGTTGTTGTTGTTATAAAGTTGTAAATAAAGTGTGATATGGAATTAATATTTAAAATATATACGTATTTTATTATTAATTATTAATATTTATTTTTATTGTATATTTTGGCTTATTATTATTATTTTTATTGTTATGGAAGTTGTGTGTTGTTGTTGTTATAAAGTTGTAAATAAGGTAAGATATGGAATTAATACAGAAAAAATAACATTATTATAAATATATACGTATTTTATTATTATTATTTATTAACACTTTATTATTATTATTATTATTATTTGAAAGAATTACCGTTTTCTAGCAGTGTTGCCAGATAAATAGTCTGTACAGGTTAGGGCCCGGTAGTCTGTACAGGTTAGGTCCCAGTAGTCTGTACAGGTTAGGTCCCAGTAGTCTGTACAGGTTAGGTCCTGGTAGTCTGTACAGGTTAGGTCCCAGTAGTGTGTACAGGTTAGGTCCCAGTAGTGTGTACAGGTTAGGTCCCAGTAGTCTGTACAGGTTAGGTCCCAGTAGTGTGTACAGGTTAGGTCCCAGTAGTCTGTACAGGTTAGGTCCCAGTAGTGTGTACAGGTTAGGTCCCAGTAGTCTGTACAGGTTAGGTCCTGGTAGTCTGTACAGGTTAGGTCCCAGTAGTGTGTACAGGTTAGGTCCCAGTAGTCTGTACAGGTTAGGTCCCAGTAGTCTGTACAGGTTAGGTCCCAGTAGTCTGTACAGGTTAGGTCCCAGTAGTCTGTACAGGTTAGGTCCCAGTAGTCTGTACAGGTTAGGTCCCAGTAGTCTGTACAGGTTAGGTCCCAGTAGTCTGTACAGGTTAGGTCCCAGTAGTCTGTACAGGTTAGGTCCCAGTAGTCTGTACAGGTTAGGTCCCAGTAGTCTGTACAGGTTAGGTCCCAGTAGTCTGTACAGGTTAGGTCCTGGTAGTCTGTACAGGTTAGGTCCCAGTAGTGTGTACAGGTTAGGTCCCAGTAGTGTGTACAGGTTAGGTCCCAGTAGTTTGTACAGGTTAGGTCCCAGTAGTGTGTACAGGTTAGGTCCCAGTAGTCTGTACAGGTTAGGTCCCAGTAGTCTGTACAGGTTAGGTCCCAGTAGTGTGTACAGGTTAGGTCCCAGTAGTCTGTACAGGTTAGGTCCTGGTAGTGTGTACAGGTTAGGTCCCAGTAGTGTGTACAGGTTAGGTCCTGGTAGTGTGCTGTGGTCAAGGGTGGCAGTACGATGCGGTACAAAAAAAATATCTTAATTCCGCACGCTTAAAAATATGGTACCATAATTTTGTACCTTAACCAAAGAACCCTACCATACTATAGTCTGTTCAAAACTTGTGTTCCGCTGGCCTCTTATGCTTAGATAGATAGAAATAGAGACAGATAGAAAGATATAGATAGAAATAGAGACAGATAGAGATAGATAGAAAGATATAAATAGAAATAGATATAGATATAAAGATATAGATAGAAATAGATATAGATATAAAGATATAGATAGAAATAGATATAGATATAAAGATATAGATAGAAATAGATATAGATATAAAGATATAGATAGAAATAGAGACAGATAAGAGATAGATAGAAATAGAGACAGATAGATGTAGATAGAAATAGATATAGATATAAAGATATAGATAGAAATAGATATAGATATAAAGATATAGATAGAAATAGATATAGATATAAAGATATAGATGGATAGAGGAAAATGGAACACAAATTTTGAACAGAGTATAATATCACTGTAAATAATTGAAGGGTAAATTAAAAATGCAATTATTTTATTTTTTTCTCCAGATCTCAGCTGTACATGAATGAAAACTTAATGTGTGTGTGCTTGTGTGTTTAACGTGTGTGTTATTATTTACAGAGAATGGCTGAGAACCTATCCTGCCCTGTGTGTGTGTGTGTGTGTGTGTTTGACGTGTTTTATTTACATATGGTACATGAATGAGACGTGTGTGTTTTAACGTGTGTGTTTTATTTACAGAACATGAATGAAAACTTATGTGTATGTATGTATGTATGTGTGCTTGTGTGTTTAACGTGTGTGTTTTTATTTACAGAACATGGCTGATAACCTAACGTGTGGTGTGTGTGTTTGTGTGTGTGTCTAACGTGTGTGTTTTTATTTACAGAACATGAATGAAAACTTATGTGTATGTATGTATGTATGTGTGTGTGTTTTAATGTGTGTTTTTATTTACAGAACATGAATGAAAACTTATGTGTATGTATGTATGTGTGTGTGTTTTAACGTGTGTGTTTTTATTTACAGAACATGGCTGGTAACCTAACGTGTGGTGTGTGTCTGTGTGACTATGACAGCGTAACACATACACCCTTGTTACTCCCTGCCTGTGGTCACACCTTCTGTTCACTCTGTATTGATCAACTCTATATACAGAATAAATGGGCATGTCCTCAGTGTAGAAAGGTTGGTAGAACACACACACACACACACACATGCACACACACACACGCACGCAAACACACACACTCACACACTCACACACTTTCATATTATTATTACACACACTCTCTCTCTCTCACACAAACGCACGCTCACACGCACACACTCACGCACGCACGCACTCACTCACACACACACACACACACACACACACACACGCACACACACACACACACACACACACACACACACACACACACACCTAGACCATTCACTTTGGCTTTCATCTCTCATACAACCATCCATATATATATATTGAACTATTATTTTTATTATTATTATTATTTGTTATTTTTGTAATTGAACTATTATTACAATTAACTGACAACTATTATTATTATTATTTTTTTGTAAATCTGATTTACAGGACACCATTATTTTTTATTCATCTCTTGTCCTTTTTAATAATAATAATAATAATAATAATAATAATAATAATGTGTGGTTGTATGTGTGGTTGTATGTGTGTGTGTGTGTGTGTGTGTGTGTGTGTGTGTGTGTGTGTGTGTATTTACATTTACTGTTTTAACTGTTTATTTATTTGTTTGTTTGCAGTGTGTGTGTGTGTGTATGTGTGTGAATATATTTACATTTACTCTTTTAACTGTTTATTTATTTGTTTGTTTGCAGTGTGTGTGTGTATGGTTGTGTGTGTGTGTGTGTGTGTGTGTGAATATATTTACACTTTCTATTTTAACTGTTTGTTTATTTATTTATTGATTTATTTGTTTGTGTGTTTGTTTACAGAGTAATGCAGTACAGAGGTCGTCATCATTGCCAGTGAATTACAGCTTGTTGAGTATTGTGGAAAGTAAACAACA
>JAWZYT010003177.1:32500-97500 GCA_034508575.1 Petrolisthes manimaculis | reverse complement strand
TGGAGTCCGTATCGGCCGACTATTTCACAGTTGGATGGAGTGTCTGTCTGTCTGTCTGTCTGTCTGTGTGTCTGTCCAGTAGTTGTCCCAGTGTTCATGGACTCGGGAAATACACACGGTTTCTACACTTAATAATCTCGACTAATAATAATAATAATAATAATCACTGTATAGATTACTCACCAAATTCATTAAATAATTCACCCATAAGGCATTTAATAATAATAATAATAATGATAATAATAATCACTGTATAGATTACTCACCAAATTCATTAAATAATTCACCCATAAGGCATTTAATAATAATAATAATAATAATAATAATAATAATAATAATAATAATAATCACTGTATAGATTACTCACCAAATTCATTAAATAATTCACCCATAAGGCATTTAATAATAATAATAATAATAATAATAATAATAATCACTGTATAGATTACTCACCAAATTCATTAAATAATTCACCCATAAGGCATTTAATAATAATAATAATAATAATAATAATAATAATAATGATAATAATAATCACTGTATAGATTACTCACCAAATTCATTAAATAATTCACCCATAAGGCATTTAATAATAATAATAATAATAATAATAATAATAATGATCACTGTATAGATTACTCACCAAATTCATTAAATAATTCACCCATAAGGCATTGACACGACAAACATTCTTTCGTTTGTGAGCTTACAAACCAAAACAAACCCCTGTGGAATAATTATTGACCCTCTTCTGACGTCACCATAATATATTACTTCACATTAATTTTGAAGCAGTAAACGGTTTTGTTATTGTATTGTGTATGAATTGGAAGCACCATAATATATTACTTCACATTAATTTTGAAGCAGTAAACGGTTTTATTATTGTATTGTGTATGAATTGGAAGCAGTGTTGTCGTGTACTATATACTATTATACTATACGTCCTTACCAACAAAATATTAAAGGGAGAGTATACTTTTGATAGATTGGAGTGCCTTGATTCCTCCAAAGTATGCCAGGTAACAGACCCAGAGGAAGAACATTAATGATATCCTGTTGCCTGGAATAGTTTGGAGGAATCGGTTGCTTCCTCCTTAAATAATAAAAGTATTGTATTTTTATCTTTCTGTCTTTCTGTATCACATTGACGGGGGTGCGGGAGTAGGGGACAGGCCTGGGGGGGTGAGGGAATAGGGGACAGGCCTGGGGGGGTGAGGAAATAGTGGGACAGGCCTGGGGGGGTGAGGAAATAGGGGGACAGGCTTGGGGGGGGTTAGGGGGGTGTGGGAATAGGGGGACAGGCTTGGGGGGGGTTAGGGGGGTGTGGGAATAGGGGGACAGGCTTGGGGGGGGTTAGTGTCGTGTTGGAATAGGGGGACAGGCTTGGGGGGGGTTAGGGGGGTGTGGGAATAGGGGGACAGGCTTGGAGGGGGGGTTAGGGAAGTGTCGGAATAGGGGACAGGCTTGGGGTGGGTTAGGGGAGTGTGGGAATAGGGGGACAGGCTTGGAGGGGGGGTTAGGGGGGTGCAGGAGTAGGGGACAGGCTTGGAGTGGGTAGCAAGGAATTATATAATGAAATACTATGAATACAGTACTTCAATCTCGGCTGATGACAAATGTAAACAATGTGTGTGTACAATTAAACATCGATTTAACGGACTAATATGGGATGTGGTGTCCGTTACAGCGACGAATTTTTACGAGGGTTACGAAATTAAAAAAAAAAAGTTAATGTACAAAAATTAACACAAAATACAGATATATCTACATAAATAAGTATGTAATGATGTGTAAATAATGTACCTACTGTATAATGTAAAAAAGTATAATAGAAAAAAAAATAGAGAAACCCAAATTCAGACAAAAAAAAATCTCCTGATTTTGTCCGTTGTATCAAAATTCTCAGTTGTATCGAGGTTTAACTATATATAGGTGTGTGTATAGGGTGCTGAAATAGGGGGACAGGTTGGGGGTACGGTAATAGGGGGACAGGCTTGGGGGTGCGGTAATAGGGGGACAGGCTTGGGGGTGCGGGAATAGGGGACAGGCTTGGCGGGGAATAAGGGGACAGGTTTGGGGGTGCGGGAATAGGGGACAGGCTTGGGGGGGGGGTGCGGGAATAGGGGACAGGCTTGGGGGGGGGTGCGGGAATAGGGGGACAGGCTTGGGGGGGTGCGGGAATAGGGGGACAGGCTTTAAGATAATAATGAAGGAACAAGAGACAGACACACACCTACACACACACACACACACACCGGATGACAGGTGTTGACCGTGTTGTGTCTGTCTGTATGTCATCATCATCATCATCATCATATCACCATCTGTCTGTATGTATGTATGTATGTCTGTTGTTCCTTCATTATTATTATCTTTATTATTATTATTATTTATTTTTATTATTATTATTATTGTAATTTTTATTATTACAAGCACTGGCTTCGCCACCCACGGCTACGACGTGGGTGCTTTTGCAATAAATAAAATGCAATATAGATACAATTTAATTACAATAAATAATAGGGGGAATTTTTTTTTATTGGTACATTGGAATGCCCTGTTGAAAAAATATAAATAAAAAATAATAATAATATGAAAGGATATTATTAATTGTTCCATTAGTATCTTATTAATTAATTAACTAAAGAAAGTTATTTTTTTCGTATGTGAGATGCGCTATTAATTTATTTTTTATATAAATATATATATAACTGGCATTATTTGTGACGTCATAGTGCGGTATATTTAAATTATATATATTTATTATTATCTAGGCATCTACTTCATTAAAATTTTATCCCATTCAATATATTTAATTGTAGATGACCAATACATATTATGAAAAGTATATGTAAAAATTTTGGGTCATTTATTGTGAGAAATATTATTATGATTTAACCCTTCCAAGAAAGGAGCATAACGTCAATAGAGTTCCAATACTTCTCCAAAATTTTGTTTCCCACATTATATATCATATTTTACGAGTTATGTGGCAAGATTATTGTATGACTTACGGAATAATTATCAAAAATATATATATTTATAATATAAAAAGCATACGAGTATAATTATAATAAGTAAGGGAGATAGGAAATGCGGGATAATTTAATTAAAAAAAATATTTGTGATAATAAGAGTTATATGGTAATATTATTATTACATGACTTGGAAAACAATTATAAAAAATATATATATAAACTAACACGAGTATAGTTATAATAAAGAAAAAGAAAGGAATAAAAAATAAATTGGTAATAAGAGTTCTATGTCAATATTATTACATAACTTGAAAAACAATGATCAAAAACAAATATATAAAAAAAAAAACAGTACACCGTAGTTATAATAAGAATATAGTTATAATATAGAAAAAAAACAGGGAATTAAACAATTTTTAAAAGAGCGCACGGGTACACGCACGAGGGTAAAACAAGAAGCAGCAAAGCAAGTGGATAAAATGACGTCACAGCCCCACAACAAGGAGGACTTCAGTTGTTATCTGACCGTGACTAGAGGAGGACTGTGACCCCCTTACCACCATCATGTCAGAGCAACAACCACCACAGCCTCCAACTACTGAAGGAGAAATAGTGAGATGTCAGTTATTTGAAGTAGGACCTAGATACTTCAACCTCTCCTATATTGGCGAAGGGGCGTACGGAATGGTTGTGTAAGTATATATATGTATGGTTGTGTATTTACGTGTGTGTGTGTGTATGTATGTATGTATGTATGTGTGTTTATTGATCAGTAGAGAGAGAGAAAGAGAGAGAGTTTAAATATGTAAATAAAAGTACTAATAATAAGATAAGGGTGATTATTTATGTGTATGTATGTATGTGTGTATGGTTGTGTATTTACGTGTGTATGTGTGTGTGTGTATGTGTGTTTATTGATCAGTAGAGAGAGAGAAAGAGAGAGAGTTTAAGTATGTAAATAAAAGTACTAATAATATTATTAGTGTGTATGTATGTATGTATGGTTGTGTATTTACGTGTGTGTGTGTGTGTATTTACGTGTGTGTGTGTATGTATGTTTATTGATCAGTAGAGAGAGTGAGAAAGAGAGAGAGTTTAAATATGTAAATAAAAGTACTAATAATATTATTAGTGTGTATGTATGTATGTATGGTTGTGTATTTACGTGTGTGTGTGTGTGTGTATGTATGTATGTATGTGTGTTTATTGATCAGTAGAGAGAGAGAAAGAGAGAGAGTTTAAATATGTAAATAAAAGTACTAATAATATGATAAGGGTGATTATTTATGTATGTTTGTGTGTATGTATGTATGTTTGTGTATTTACGTGTGTGTGTATGTATGTATGTATGTTTATTGATCAGTAGAGAGAGTGAGAAAGAGAGAGTGTGTGTGTGAAAGAGTGTGTATAGATAAGTAAATAAAAGTATGTATGTATGTGTGTGTGTGTGTATATGTTTGTTTATTAATGAGTTGTGAGTGTGAGTGAGAGAGAGAGAAAGTGAGTGTGTGTGTGAGATAGAGTGAGAGAGAGAGAAAGTGAGTGTGTGTGTGAGATAGAGTGAGAGAGAGAGAAAGTGAGTGTGAGTGAAAAAGTAATAATAGTAATAGTAATAATATAATTACCTATAAATTAATTAGCTATTATTTACATGTCTGTGTGTATGTGTGTATGTATATGTATGTATGTGTGTGTGTGTGTATGTATGTGTATGTGTGTATTCATCTATATATTGTTTATTATGTATATTAATTAGGTATTATGTATGTATGTGTGTGTGTATGTATGTGTGTCTGTCTATCTCTGTGTGTGTATGTATGTATGTGTCTATCTCTGTGTGTGTATGTATGTATGTGTCTATCTCTGTGTGTGTATGTATGTATGTGTCTGTGTATGTATGTATGTGTCTGTGTATGTATATATATATATGTGTGTGTATGTGTCTGTCTATGTATGTATGTCTGTATATGTGTGTGTATGTATGTGTGTACGTCTATGTGTGTGTATGTATGCATCTATATAGTGTATTTATTTATGTGTGTGTATGTGTATGTGTATCTGTCTATCTATGTGTGTGTATGTATGTCTGTCTAACTATGTGTGTGTGTGTAGGTACTATTTATGTACGTATGTATGTGTGTCTGTCTATCTGTGTGTATGTGTGTGTGTGTGTGTGTGTGTGTGTGTTCACCTTTGACCTTTAAGGAGGTTATTTAATATTTGCCTTCCTCATTCTTGGTCTCATATTTTTTTTCTTTCTTTTTTGTTTTGTTTTTTATCACATGATTCAACTTGGTTTGTTTATTTGTTTATTTTTAGTTTTATTTAGTTAGTGTTATTTATTTATTTGTTTATCTTTGGCCGGTAACCTAGTTTTTTTTTTTTATCGCATTATTGATTTTTTTATTGATTTTTTTATTATTATTTTATCTTTTCTCAATTGTTAAAAATCAATATTCAACTTTATTTTTTTATTTTTTATTTTTATTTTGTTTTTTTGGTAAATTACAGTATTAGTTCGTGTGTGTGTGTGCGTGCGCTGGCTCTCTCCTGTGTGTGTGTGTGTGTGTGTGTGTGTGTGTTTTCATTCAGTATAGGCCTATTGTAAATTATAGTATCATTACCCACTATTTTGGACCATTCTAACCCCAAATGAAGCCTGTCCCCCTATTTCCACACCCCCCAGTTCACCCCCAAGCCTGTCCCCTTATTCTCGCACCCCCCAAGCCTGTCCCCTTATTTCCGCACCCCCCCGAACCCACCCAAGCCTGTCCCCCTATTCCCACACCCCCAAGTTTACTAAGATATGCCTCGTTTTACAAACATGATTTGGAAATTAGTCTGACCTGACCTAACCTAGACCACAGCAAACTACCGGGACCTAACCTGTACAGACTACCGGGACCTAACCTGTACAAACTACCGGGACCTAACCTGTACAAACTACCGGGACCTAACCTGTACAAACTACCGGGACCTAACCTGTACAAACTACCTGGACCTAACCTGTACAAACTACCTGGACCTAACCTGTACAAACTACCTGGACCTAACCTGTACAAACTACCTGGACCTAACCTGTACAAACTACCTGGACCTAACCTGTACAAACTACCTGGACCTAACCTGTACAAACTACCGGGACCTAACCTGTACAAACTACCTGGATATAACCTGTAATAATACCTTTTTTTTTTAGAATATCTTTATTATTTACTTTATCACTTGTTTTTGTCAACATAAATACTATCCCGTGAAGCAAACAATAACATGTGGAGATAAATTAATAAAGTAAATAATTAAGATATTCTAAAAAAAAAAGGTATTATTACAGGTTATATCCAGGTAGTCTGTACAGGTTAGGTCCTGGTAGTCTGCTGTGGTCTAGGTTAGGGATGGTGAGGTTAGGGCAGGTTAGGGATGGTGAGGGAAAGTAGGGATGGTGAGGGGAGGGCAGGATAGGGATAGGTAGGGATGGTAAGGGGTAGATTAGATAAGGAGTGTGTGTGTGTGTGTGTGTGTGTGTACTGGGGATATCCACTCAGGTAATGTTATTTAAAGGGAAATTGTATTGTTGGTGTTGAGTTGTGTTGTGTTGATTTGTCCAAAACTGTCACTAAAACACATCCCCTATTAGTACCATGAAGGGGGGATGGGAATAGGGGACAGGCTTGGGGGGGGACTGGGGGGGTGCAGGAATAGGGTGACAGGCTTGGAGGGGGACTGGGGGGTGCGGGAATAGGGGGAAAGGCTTGGGGTGGGTAGAAAGCCTGTCCCCTTCTTCCCGCGCCCCTCCCAGTCTCCCCCCAAGCCTGTCCCCCTATTCCCGCACCCCCCAGTCTCCCCCCAAGCCTGTCCCCCTTGTCCCGCACCCCCCAGTCTCCCCCCAAGCCTGTCCCGCACCCCTCAGTCACCCCCCAAGCCTGTCCCCTACTCCCCCACCCCTTAAGGATGTCTGTTTCCTGGTATAGATGCTAACTTTAATTTAGGTAATCACTGTATAGTTTACTCACCAAATTAATTAAATAATTCATCCAGAAGTCATTTAATAATAATAATAATGACAGTAATAATAATAATAATAATAATGACAGTAATAATAATAATAATAATGATAGTAATAATAATAATAATAATGACAGTAATAATAATAATGACAGTAATAATAATAATAATAATGATAGTAATAATAATAATAATAATGACAGTAATAATAATAATAATAATAATGACAGTAATAATAATAATAATAATGATAGTAATAATAATAATAATAATGACAGTAATAATAATAATAATAATAATGACAGTAATAATAATAGTAATAATAATAATAATAATAATAATAATAATAATAATCACTGTATAGTTTACTCACCAAAATCATTAAATAATTCACCCATAAGTCATTTACAGGGTTAACATTCTATGGTTATAGTATGCTTACCAACCAATACCAACCACTGTGGAATCCTTTACAGGGGGTAACATTGTTTGGTTAGTGTGTTTACTAACTAATACCAAAACCACTGTAGACTGAACCTAACATTGTGTTTAACTTGGTGTTGGTGTGTTGGTACATACTCTTTAAAAAACACTGTGACTGTGTGTAGAAATTTATTGGAGGCTTCTGATTCCTCCTAAATATACCAGGAAACAGGATCAGATTAACAATAGTAATGGTATCCTGTTGCCTGGAATAGTTTGGAGGAATCAGTTGCTCCAGATTTACTAACTGTGTACTTTACTATATAATTATCTCCTTAAAGTGGTACAGTAATTCTTTTTGGTACATTGGAGTGCCTTGATTCCTCCAAAGTATGCCAGGAAACAGACCCAGATTAACAATAATAATGGTGTTCTGTTGCCTGGAATAGTTTGGAGGAATCAGTTACTCCAGATTTACCAACACAAAAGTTCCCCCTTAATAAAAAAAAAATATTGTGTTCCGTTGCCGCGATTCCTCGTTCAGTCCCACGGAAACCTTGTACAGTATGTGATGCTATAGTGTGTTCAAACCTTGTGTTCCATTGTCCTCTATCTATCTGTCTCTATTTCTATTTGTATCTTTCTATCTACTGTATCTCTATCTGTCTCTATTTCTATATATCTCTATCTGTCTCTATTTCTATATATCTCTATCTGTCTCTATTTCTATCTATCTCTTTCTATTTGTCTCTATTTCTATCTATTTCTTTCTATCTACTGTATCTCTATCTGTCTCTATTTCTATCTATCTCTTATCTGTCTATCTATCTATTTCTATCTATCTCTTATCTGTCTATCTATCTACATATCTATTTCTTTCAATCTATCTCTATCTGTCTCTATTTCTATCTATCTCTTATCTGTCTATCTATCTATTTCTATTTATCTAAGCATAAGAGGCCAGCGGAACACAAGTTTTGAACAGACGAGAAAAAGGGAGAGAAGTGTTGGTGTGGAATTAGAGAGAGAGAGAGAGAGAGAGAGACTATAGTGTGATACCTCCTTTAAGGCCCTCAAATGTTACACACTAAACTATTTCCTGGGACTGTGATAGGATATAATTATTATGTAATGATAAATATAATCATCTGATATGAAGGCAATACTCTACAGCCACAATGTAATATCTATCTACCCACACTCTCCTTCCATCATACAAGCAGGTAAATCAGTATCCTATCAAAATATAATCCTACAACAACAACAACAACACCTTATATCAATTCAACTCAACTCCAAACTACTCCAGGCAACAGATTCCCTATTCAAAACACTGAAGGGTTTTGTGGCCTGGATTATTTGGAGGGTTCATAGAGCTCCAGTAAGGGACCTCAAATGTTTTAAAACTACGGGTGTAAATCTCCTTAAGGGACCCTGTGTGTGTGTATGTGTGTTATCTAAAGTGACTTCCTTTCATTTCTCCACCAACACTAATCTGGCCTTTGTTTTTTTTTACTTCTTGCAACAACGTTTTTAGGAATGGAATATTTAACTTATTCCTATCTATCTATTTACCTATCTATCTAACTCACTCATTTACTGACCATGTGTGTGTGTGTGTGTGTGTGTTATTCATTACCATACACACTAACTAACTCATTTACTGATCACGTGTTAAAAGCATAGAATTATTATGTGATAAATCTAATTAGCTTGTATCAAGATTATTATTATTATTACCGGTACTGTACTATTATTATTATTATTATTATTATTATTATTATTACCGGTACTGTACTATTATTATTATTATTATTACCGGTTCTGTACTATTATTATTATTACCGGTACTGTACTATTATTATTATTATTATTACCGGTATTATTATTATTATTATTACCGGTACTATTATTATTATTATATCTATTATTTTTATTATTAGTATTAGTATTACTAGTACTGTATTACTATTACTATTACTATAATTATTATTTTTATTACTATTATTATCTATATATCTAAATGAAGAGACTCGTGTCTGTCATGGTATACAACGCCAGGAATTCACACACGGAAAGTGTGTGACAGTGAGGGGGGACAGAGGACATTTTCGTCACAAAAAACACCCCACTAATTACTTAATTACACATACAGTACTTCACTTTCATCGTATGCTTGGCAACCCACTCGGTTTGTTTACATTTGACACTGCTACTGCTGGGAAGGAAAAAATATCATACCGTGCGTAACATGGGCTTATGGTCTAGTTACTATTATTATTATTATGGTAATGAGTATTTGTTGTTTTTTACATTTCTTATTATTACTTAACCAAACTACAAAGCTTTTCTCTTTATCACTTCAACCATTTCACTCTAACACCAGTACAGTATGACAAGTCTTATCTTATCAAACCATCTTACTCCCTTCATGTTATTATTATCTTTAATCTAACACTTCATCTATACACACACACACACACACACACACACACACACACCAGAATAAATATGGATGTTTTTGGTTCCTATCGTGTTTGGTGTTTCATAATAATATAACTTTTGAAGGCGATAGATTATGATAGACTTTTGTTACATTGGAGAGAGAGAGAGAGCATGTGTGTGTGTGAGAGAGAGAGAGAGCATGTGTGTGTGTGAGAGAGAGAGAGAATGTGTGTGTGTGTGTGTAAGAGAGAGAGAGAGAGAATGTATGTGTGTGTGTGTAAGAGAGAGAGAGAATGTGTGTATGTGTGTGTTATTAAAATATATTCTGTATGTTATTATGTACTGTATTCTGTATGTTATTATGTATTGTATTATGTATGTTATTATGTACTGTATTCTGTATTATGTATGTTATTATATACAGTACTGTATTCTGTATGTTATTATGTACTGTATTCTGTATGGTGTATGTATGTTATTATCTACTGTATTATGTATGGTGTATGTATGTTATTATCTAATGTATTCTGTATGGTGTATGTATGTTATTATTTACTGTATTCTATATGTTGTATGTATATTATTATGTACTGTATTATGTATGTTTTATGTATTATTTAAATATATTGTTTATTTTTCAGGTCTGCCAATGACAGTGTGACCAAAACAAAGGTTGCCATAAAGAAGATTTCTCCCTTTGAACATCAGACCTATTGCCAGAGAACACTCCGAGAAATTAAAATACTAACCAGATTTAAGCATGAAAATGTAAGTTAATTATTTAGTTAAGAAAATGTTGTAAGTTAATTATGTATTTAGTTAAGAAAATGTAAGTTAATTATGTATTTAGTTAAGAAAATGTACGTTAATTATTTAGTCAAGAAAATGTAAGTTAATTTAATCAAGAAAATGCAAGTTAATTATTTAGTTAAGAAAGTGTTGTAAGTTAATTATTTAGTTAAGAAAATGTAAGTTAATTATTTAATCAAGAAAATGTAAGTTAATTTAGTCAAGTGAAATTTAGTCAAGTGAAATTTTAAGTAATTTTTATTAGTCCATATTTTTTACAACACTAGAAATTATTGTGAATTTTATTAAGCTTAAAATTGTAAGTTAATTTAGTCAATATTTTTTCAACACTAGAGATTATCATATACAATACTGTATTTTATTAATCATAATAAATCTGTTACTTTGTGTTTCAGGTAATAGACATCCGAGATATTATAAGAGCCCAAAAGATGGAGTCAATGAAAGATGTTTACATTGTACAGTGTTTAATGGAAACGGACTTATATAAACTCCTTAAATCTCAGGTAAGTTATAGTTAGTTACACACACACACACACACACACTCACACACGCACTCACACACACACACATACGCGCTCTCGCACACACACACACTCACACACTCACACACACACACATACGCGCTCTCGCACACACACACACATACGCGCTCTCGCACACACACACACACACACACACACACACACACACACACACACACACACATAAAGACAGTATTCCCTTTATTATGAAATGAGTAAGTTTATCACCTATATTCTTTTAAATATGGTCAGTAAATCACTTATAATATTATACATTATTGCCTTGATATAAGATAATTAAATTTATTACATAATTACTGTATATGCTTTTAACACATGGTCAGTAAATGAGTTAGTTAGTGTGTATGGATAATGTACAGTTGCCAAAAAAGTTATTGTGACAACTATTGATACAACATTAAATATATTAATGTCCATAGTTGTTTGTAGGGATTATAAGTATGTATTACAGAAGGATATGTATATTTCCTTCTGTTATACATGTTTATAAGTATGTATTACAGATGGATATGTATATTTCCTTCTGTTATACATACTTATAGTCCATATATAAATAGTTGTGGATATTACTAGGGTTAAAGTTCTATCAATAGTTTTTGCAATACCTTTTTTGACAACTGTACATATGAATAACTAATATATCTTTTCTTTTTTACATATAAATAACTAATATATCTTTTCTTTTTGACATATAAATAACTAATATATCTTTTCTTTTTGACATATAAATAACTAATATCCGTCTTTTCGTTTTTACATATGAATAACTAATATATCTTTTCTTTTTTACATATAAATAACTAATATATCTTTTCTTTTTTACATATGAATAACTAATATCCGTCTTTTCTTTTTTCCTATATCCTGCCTGTACAGAAATTGAGTAATGATCACATATGTTACTTTCTGTACCAAATCCTGAGAGGGTTGAAATATATCCACTCAGCCAATGTACTCCACCGAGATTTGAAGCCATCTAATTTGTTGCTAAATACCACCTGTGATCTCAAGGTAAATTATGTTATTGTTGTTATTGTTATTATTACTATTATTGTTATTATTTTTACTATTATTGTTATTATTTTTATTATTATTGTTATTATTTTTACTATTATTATTATTTTTACTTTTATTATTGTTATTTTTATTATTATTATTTTATTATTGTTATTATTATTGTTATTATTTTATTATTATTGTTATTATTATTGTTATTATTATTATTATGTTGTTATTATTTGTAGGTTTGGTTTGTAATATGACTGGATATAGGGGTGTGTGGGAGTAGGAGGGGTTTTGGGGGGTGCGGGAGTAGGGGGAAAGGCTAGGGGTGGGGTTTTGGGGTGTGTGGAATTAGGGGACAGACTTGGGGCTGGGAGTACCACCTTAAATTATATTGTATATGATAATTATGAACTGTATATTTGTGTTTATAACTGTGTGTGTGTTTATTACATTTGTGTCTAACTGTGTGTGTGTTTATTACATTTGTGTCTAACTATGTGTGTGTGTGTTTGTGTGTGTGTGTGTGTGTGTGTGTGTTTATTACATTTGTGTCTGTAACTGTGTGTTTATTTCCTCATCAGATCTGTGACTTTGGTTTGGCTAGAGTGGCTGATCCTGAACACGACCACACAGGTTTCCTCACTGAGTATGTAGCCACACGCTGGTACAGGGCACCAGAGATTATGCTCAATTCTAAGGTGAGTGTGTGTGTGTGTGTGTAAAGGAGTGGATGTATGTGTGTGTGTGTGTGTGTGTGTGTGTGTAAAGGAGTGGATGTATGTGTGTGTGTGTGTGTGTAAAGGAGTGGATGCATGTGTGTGTGTGTGTGTGTGTAAAGGAGTGGATGCATGTGTGTGTGTGTGTGTGTAAAGGAGTGGATGCATGTGTGTGTGTGTGTGTGTGTGTAAAGGAGTGGATGTATGTGTGTGTGTGTGTGTAAAGGAGTGGATGTATGTGTGTGTGTGTGGCAGAACAAGAGTGGAAGAGTATGTAAAGGAGAGTAACATGAGGGACAGAGTAGGGAGTAAGGAGGGAGTGTTAGAACAGAGTGGAAGAGTGTGTAAAGGAGAGATTATGCTCAATTCTAAGGTGAGTGTGTGTAGTGGTGAAGTTTGTATATAAAAGAGTTTAACAAAATAATCATGAACTGAGCAACAATCTATCTATCTATAGCTCTGACGCCTCGCTCCCTCCGGTAACTCCCACCAAGGGTGTGGCCACGGCAGAAGTGTGTCCATCTTCCCCTGTTCCAACACTCCCTCCTTACTCCCTACTCTGTCCCTCATGTTACTCTCCTTTACATACTCTTCCACTCTGTTCTGCCATTTAACTTCACTTACATACACCTTCTTTACAAACTCCTCACTTTACATTCATAATATTGTTGTGTTTTATAATGAGATTAGAGGGTGAAAACTTACCTAGACATGTAAATAAAGTGTAAAAGGGAATCTAGAGTTGATGTTATTTGTAGTTGTTGTTGTTGTTGTTTCCCAGACTGTGTGTCATTTTAGTCTTGACATGTACAGTTGCCAGCACTTATAACTGGTACATTCTGCATTGTCAGTCCTCTATTCCTGTACTAGTTATAAGTGAATATATGAATAATCATCTGAATCTTTCCTTCAGGGCTATACCAAATCAATTGACATTTAAAACAATATATATAATAATGGTTTGAATATTTCCTTCAGTGCTACACCAAATCAATTGACAATAAAAAATATATATATAATAATGGTGTGAATCTTTCCCTTCACGGCTACACCAAATCAATTAACATTTAAAAATATATATATAATAATGGTTTAAATCTTTTCCTCCAGGGCTACACCAAATCCATTGACATATGGTCTGTGGGTTGTATCCTGGCCGAGATGTTGTCTAACCGACCGTTGTTCCCTGGCAAACATTACCTGGACCAACTCAACCACATCCTGGGTATTCTTGGATCACCATGTCAGGAAGACCTTGACTGTATTATCAACGAGAAGGTCGGGGAGGCAACGCTATTTATTATTGTTTTTGTTCATATCGTTTCATTTATAATAATAATAATATATAATAATAATAATAATAATTTATAATAATGATAATAATTTATAATAATGATAATAATTTATAATAATAATAATAATTTATAATAATAATAATTTATGATAATAATAATAATTTATAATAAATAATAATATGTATAGTTAATAATGTAATGTTTGTATATACAGGCCAGGAGTTATAATAATAATAATAATAATAATAACATATATAGTGAATAATGTAATGCTTCTACATATAGGCCAGGAGTAATAATAATAATAATAACATACATAGTGTAATAATATAATGTTTGTGTATACAGGCCATGAGTAATAATAATAATAATAATAACAATTAAACATATATAGTGAGTAATAATAATAGTAATAATAACATATAGTGAGGAATAATAATAATAATAACAATAACAACATAAACAGTATAGTAAATAATATAATGTTTTGTCTATATAGGCGAGGAGTAATAATGATAATAATAATAATAATAATAATAACACAATATATATAAGTAAATAATATAATGTTTTGTGTATACAGGCGAGGAGTTATAATAATAATAATAATAATAATAACACAATATATATAAGTGACTAATATAATGTTTTGTGTATACAGGCGAGGAGTTACCTACAGTCACTGCCGTACAAACCCAAGGTGCCGTGGAGCAGACTGTACCCCAACGCTGATGCCAAGGCACTCGACCTGTTGGACAAGATGCTCACATTTAACCCACACAAACGCATCACTGTGGAAGAAGCACTCGCACATCCTTATCTGGAACAGTACTATGACCCTGCTGATGAGGTGAGGTCCACGGCAAGGTTAAGGGATGGCAAGGAAGGTCAGGGAAGGTTAAGGGATGGCAAGGAAGGTGTTTATGTGGTGGTGGGAAGGAAGGTCAGGGAAGGTGTTTATGTGGTAGTGTATAGGAAGGTTTAAGGGTTGGGAAGTAAGGTTAAGGGATGGGAAGGAAGATCATGTAAGGTGTTTACAAGGACACGGAGTAAATGAACACCTTTGTTGTTGTTGTTGTTGTTGTTGTTATTCTCCCGGGGCAGTGAGCAGTGCTGCAGACAAAATCACCCGGTGGGTGAAGCCCAGTGCTTGTCATTTTAATATTAATATAACTTTATTTTTACAGTCTGTTAATAATGTAAGTTAACTTTACTTGACTTAACTTTATTTTTGCAGCCTGTTGCTGAAGAACCTTTTAAGTTTGAAATGGAACTTGATGATCTACCTAAGGAGAAACTGAAGGAATTAATCTTTGAAGAGACAGTTCTATTCAAGACCAGAATTGCTGCTGAGACGCCCATGCAACAAAACTGAAATGGATGAACTCACTCAGTGTGTTATA
Organism: Petrolisthes manimaculis; assembly: GCA_034508575.1. NCBI lineage: Eukaryota > Metazoa > Arthropoda > Malacostraca > Decapoda > Porcellanidae > Petrolisthes > Petrolisthes manimaculis. The sequence goes on along the minus strand of JAWZYT010003177.1, from coordinate 81,872 downwards.
GAGGAGAAAAGAAATACATGTGTTTCCATCTCATCTTCCAACTCCAGTTATTGGTGGAGGTTTGAAGGTTTATTATTAGGACACTGTGAATTCCCAGTGATGAAACCTGAGGTGAGGAAGGTATAGTGAGGATAGTGATGATGGTGGTGGTGTGATGACGGTATAGTGAGGAGTGATTAAGCCTGAGTTTAGGAAGATATAGTGAGGATGGTGAGGATGGTATAGTGAGGTAGTGTTGATGGTGTTTGAGGACTGACTTTACGGGAATTATGTCAACGAGGACGTGTGTGTGTCGTGGCGGCGGGTGTGGCGGGCGTGCGTGTGTGTGTGTGTCAGGTGTGGTGTTGATTATCGGACAAGTGCCTAACCCCTCCCACGTCCCTTATATCGGGGTCAATATTAGGCAATACACAGAGGTCAGACTGGCACGGTTTGTTGTCGTTGGTGGCGTCGTCATCTGGGAAAAAAAATCGATCTAATCACGTGTTGTTGTCGTTGTCATCTGGGAAAAAAAATCAATCTGCATCATCATTTGTTGTTGGTGGTGTTGTCGTCATCTGGGAAAAAAAATCAATCGACATCGTTTGTTGTCGTTGGTGGTGTTGTCATCTGGGGAAAAAAATCAATCTACATCATCTGTTGTCGTTGGTGGTGTTGTCGTCATCTGGGAAAAAAAATCAATCTAATCACGGTGTTGAAATTAATTGCTCGTATTTAATTAAGGGGGAAGGTTTTTTTTTGTGTTGGTAATAATTGTGGAGCAACTGAATCTTCCAAACTATTATTATTTCCAAGTGACAGAACACCATTATTTTTGTTCATATACTTTGGAGGAATCAAGGCACTCCAATGTAACCAAAGTGAATTAATTACCCATTTAATTAAGGGACCGTGTGTGTGCGTGTGTGTGATGTAGTCGGAAAATTGGAGGTAAACGCGTGCTTCAAATATTACCACGCAACACGACCCACAGGGAAGGAGGGAATCAGAAGCCTCCAATTTACATACACAATCACACAGACTCCTAAAGGGATAGATAGATAAACTTGGAGTACATTGGAGGACCTTAATTCATCCATTGTATGTCAGTAAACAGCACTAGAATAACAAACACATTGATTTACTGTTGCTTGAAATGGTTTGGAGGAATCGGTTACTCCAGATTTAACCAAAAAAAACCTTAACTTAGGAGAGGATTTACTGTTGCTTGGAATGGTTTGGAGGAATCGGTTACTCCAGATTTAACCAAATAAAAACCTTAACTTAATAAGAGAGGATTTGCCATAGGCCCACAACCAGCGCAGATAATTTAAAAAAGTTTATTTAAATAATAATAATAATAATAAATAATAATAATAATAATGTGTTTTAGATAACGGTCAATGTCGGAGTGTAGTGGCTGGTGACAGTTTAAATGGGTGTGGGGGTAGGGGACAGGCTTGTGGGGGTTTTGGGGGGTGCCGGAGTAGGGAGACAGGCTCGGGGGGGGGTTAGTGAGGGTGCGGGAATAGGGGACAAGCTTTCTACCACCCCCCACCCACCCACACTCACCCACCGCAAGCCTGTCCCCCTACTCCCGCACCCCCCCAAGCCTGTCCCCTAATTCGTACCCCCCCTAATTAAATGTTGTTGTTTTCTAGCTTCCATGTGTGTCTTCTTTAATTAAGTGGTCAGTTGTAAATTTCCTGTTTTTAGAAAGTTGGTGTGTGTGTGTGTGTGTGTGTGTTGAAGGAAGGAAAAATAATGTACAGTTGAACCAAGGAAAATGTGTAAAGGAAAACTCTGGCTGACTGTTTGTGGTAATGGCAGGCAGGTGGTTTGTTTGTTTGTGGTAAGGCAGGCGGTTGGTGGTTTGTGGTTGTTTGTGGTAAGGCAGGCGGTTGGTGGTTTGTGGTTGTTTGTTTGTGGTAAAGTGAGGCAGACAGGCAGGCAGTTTGGTTGTTTGTGGTAGCTTGAGGCAGACAGGCGGTTGTTTGTCTGTCTGTTTGTTTGTGGTAAGTTAAGCCCTCATATGTTTATTACAAGGAGTCACTAGAGAACCCAAAGTCTATGTAAGCTGGTACGTGATTGGTCGAACTCTGATTGGCGGTGGTGGTTAAGGTCAATGAATGTAAGCTGGTACGTGATTGGTCGGCGGTGGAGAATAAGTGTTGCCATAATTATACAGTACAGCCAGATGACATTTCTCGTACTTTGTAACTTGGTGAAATGTGTGTCATATTGTGAGTGTTTAGCGTTGAGAAGTGATGTTGTTATTGATGTGTTTGGCAGAGTTTGTTGTGGTTCAGTACCTTGTGGGAGTTTATTCCTCTCATCCAACTCTATAATAATAATAATAATATACAGTACTTTATAATGATATACAGTACTTTATAATAATATACAGTTACACTCGTCCCTCCGCTATCACAAGGCGCTAAAAGAACTCCATATTGTGACACCTAATAACCATCAATCAATCAATCCGCTATCACAAGGCGCTATAAGAACTCCATGTTGTGACGCCTAATATCCATCAATCAATCGATCCATCCGCTATCACGTGCTACTTACTAACGGCACCAATGAGGCGAGATAACGGAGGGACGAGTCGACGAGACAAATGTATTTTTTTTTTTAATTTTGTGAGGAATTAATTACATGTTGTATTAACTGTTGTAAATCAGTGACTCACTTGTATTATTATTATCTATATCTGTCACAGTGTCAATTCTTAATGGGGGTGTGGGAATAGGGGACAGACTTGGGGGGGGGGGGGACTGGGGGGTGCGGGAATAGGGGGACAGGCTTGGGGGGGGGGGGAGGTTAAGGGTGTACAGAAATACGGGACAGGCTTTCTACCAACCCCAAGCCTGTCCCCCCTATTCCCGCACACCCCAAGCCTGTCGCCCTATTCCCGCACACCCCAGTCCGGACCCCCCCCCCCCAAGCCTGTCCCCTACTCCCACCCCCCCTTAATTAAAGTTGAACTCTTAACATAAGGAGTGAGAGAGGCTTATTAAAAAAAATTACATTCATGCCATATTTAAAATTTCTCATCCTGTTTATATATTATTTGTTTATTCTGTAAGGGGGTGCTGGAATAGGGGGACAGGCTTGGGGGGTTGTGTGGGATTAGGGGACAGGCTTGGGGGTGGGATTAGGGGACAGGCTTGGGGGGGTGGGATTAGGGGACAGGCTTCAGGGGGGGTTTTGGTGTGTGTGTGAGAGTAGGGGACAGGCTTCAGGGGGGGGAGTAGGGGACAGACTTGGGAGGGGGGTTGGGGGTGGGGGTGGGAATAAGGGGACAGGTTTGGGGTGGGTAGAAAGCTTGTATCCTATTCCAACACTCCCCTAAGCCTGTCCCCCTACTCCTGCACCCCCCAAACCCCCCCCAAGCCTGTCCCCCTATTCCCACACCCCCTTAACCAAAGTTCCAACACGTGTGGAGTATTTCCAATTGTTGCTACAAACACAACAACAAATTTGTGCATAACAAAAAAAATATATATTTAAAGGGAGAATATCCTTTCGGTACAGTTGCCAAAAAAGGTATTGTGACAACTATTGATACAACATTAAATATATTAATGTCCATAGTTGTTTGTAGAGATTATAAGTATGTATTACAGAAGGATATGTATATTTCCTTCTGTTATACATGTTTATAAGTATGTATTACAGAAGGATATGTATATTTCCTTCTGTTATACATGTTTATAAGTATGTATTACAGAAGGATATGTATATTTCCTTCTGTTATACATGTTTATAAGTATGTATTACAGAAGGATATGTATATTTCCTTCTGTTATACATGTTTATAAGTATGTATTACAGAAGGATATGTATATTTCCTTCTGTTATACATGTTTATAAGTATGTATTACAGAAGGATATGTATATTTCCTTCTGTTATACATACTTATAGTCCATACAAATAGTTGTGGATATTACTAGGGTTAAAGTTCTTTTCAATAGTTGTCACAATACATTTTTTGGCAACTGTACATGAAATCAAACTGCGGTAATTTTCCAAATATATGAATTATATCTTTTTTTACATAAAACTAAGCAATTTTGCATTCCAAATAATCAGTCACACCTCTTTTAATTTTGTGTAAAGATGTTAAGACAAATGCCAATTAAATATTACCACTTGTAATTAGTTCCACATTAATTACTGATTATAAATATCTGACCATTACCCCAGGGAGTTAATTAAAGGGGTGTGGGAGTAGGGGACAGGCTTGGGGTGGGTAGAAAGCCTGTCCCCCTATTCCCACACACCCCAAAACCCCCCAAAGCCTGTTCCCCTAATCCCGCACCCCCCTAGCCTGTCTCCCTAATCCCGCACCCCCCTAGCCTGTCTCCCTAATCCCGCACCCCCCCCAAGCCTGTCTCCCTAATCCCGCACCCCCCCCAAGCCTGTCCCCTACTCCCGCACCCCCCCCAAGCCTGTCCCCTACTCTCACCCCCCCAACAACTACATATAGTCAGTGTTTATGAGTACAGTGCTAAGCTGCCAAGTTTTTTCCTCATTATAGACAATATTCATTTATTTTCTATATATACATATATATATATAAATATAAATATATAAACAGTATGAATGTGCTCAACAGTATACAGTACAGTTGACAGAAAAGGTATTGTGACAACTATTGATACAACATTAATTATATTAATGTCCATAGTTGTTTGTTTGTAGGGAATATAAGTATGTATTACAGAAGGATATGTATATTTCCTTCTGTTATACATGTTTATAAGTATGTATTACAGAAGGATATGTATATTTCCTTTTATTATACATGCTTATAGTCCATACAAATAGTTGTGGATATTACTAGGGTTAAAGTTTTATCAAGATTTGTTACAATACCTTTTTTGTCAACAGTACACACCAGTAGTGAATGTTATTTTTTATGGCCAAGTTTATCTAGACAAAGTGTGAATGTATGTGTGTGTGTGTGTGTGTGTGTGTGTGTGTGTGTGTGTGTGTGTGTGTGTGTGTGTGTGTATGTGTGTGTGAACCTGACTATACCATTACTTACCTTCACAAGATATTAATTAATTCAACTCAAGTAATAATAACATAGAAATTAGCAACTCTGTAATAATAACATGCAAATTATCAACATATTAGAATTATTAACTCATTAATAATAACATGAGTAATAACATAAAAATTAGCAAGATATTAGAATTATAAACTCATTGATAATAACATGCAAATTCAAAACAAATTAAAATCTGCAAACTGTAGCATAAACAAAATAAAATATGCAAAGTGTAGCATAAAGCAAACAAAACATGCAAACTGTAGCGCAAACAATAGATGCAAACTGAAGCATAAACAAAGCAAAAAACATGCAAACTGTAGCGCAAAGCAAACAAGATGCAAACTGTAGCATAAACAAAGCAAAAAATATGCACACTGTAGCATAAACAAAGCCAAGTTAAGCCAAAAGTTTGCTAATAACCAACATGTCTAGAAATAATTATTGTGTTTTGTATAATCTTAAACGTTTATCTTGTGAAGGAAGGAAGGGAAGGTGTGTGTGTGTGTGTGTGTGTGTGTGTGTGTGTGTGTGTGTGTGTGTGTGTGTGTGTGTATGGAGTCCTTTATTATCTTGGGTGTAGCTTCTGGTGGAGATCATTGTCTGTTGTAAACAAACAAAATAGTTTATTTTTCCTACATTATTTTGCTTTTTTTATTATTATTATTATTTTTATTTTTTTGATTAATTAAGATGAGTCTGATTATTATGCCAGGAAACTTTATACTTATGTAGGTTTCTATAATTGCTTGTATGTTTACATTATTGTGTTGTTGGTGATTGGTTTAATAATCATCAATTTACACACTTATTCTTTGTACTTGAATATTTTTAAAAAACCTTGGAAAATTTTTCGATAAATATTTTTCAACTCTCCCTAAGTTTGTTTCTCTTTCTTAAAAATGCCTGTATTTTTTTAGTCTATATATTTTTAGGATATTTTGTCTTTGATACAGAATAAAGCATGTTTAATGGGGTGTGGGAGTAGGGGACAGGCTTGGGTGGGGGGATGGAGGGGTGTGGAAATAGGGGGACAGGCTTGAGGTGGGTAGAAAGCCTGTCCCCCTATTCCCGCACCCCCAAAACCCCCCCAAGCCTGTCCCCCTATTCCCACGCCTCCTTAATTAAATTCCAACAGGAAATATCTGATGGTTAGTTAAAGTTTGGCTGGAAATGAAGTGAATGAAAACAAAGATGAGGTATATCAAAGCCAATGTGTGTGTGTGTGTACAGTTAAACCTCGATTTAACGTACTATAAGGGAATAATGTGTCCGTTAAATCAGATAGTCCGTTAAAGTTACTAATTTTAAGAGGTACGAAAAAAAAACGTATGTACAAAAATTAACACAAAATACAGATATATATATACATAAATAGGTATGTAATGATGTGTAAATAATGTACCTACTGTATAATGTAAAAAATAAAGAGAAACCAAAATTTAGACAAATATAAACAAAATCTCCAGCGGATTGTGTCCGTTGCAGCGGGGTCTGTTAAATCAAGGTTTATCTGTATATGTATGTGTGTGTATGTATATATGTATGTGTGTGTGTGCATATGTATATATATATATACATATGTATATGTATATATATGTATATGTATATGTGTGTATATGTATGTATATGTATGTATGTATGTCAGGGTGTCAGATAAATAAATGGTTCCTTACAGCTTCAACACGTCACAACAATTCACACACAAAGTTATTTACACATTATTTGTTTGTTTACATAATTATAATGGGTTGATAATCAGCAGTTTCCTGGCATTTCATTTTTCCCTCCATTTTAATTAAGGGGGTGTGGGAATAAGGGGACAGGCTTGGAGGGGTGTGCGGGAGTAGGGGGACAGGCTTGGAGGGATGGGGGGTGCGGGAGTAGGGGGACAGGCTTGGAGGGGTGTGGGTTTGGGGTGTGTGGGAGTAGGGGGACAGGCTTGGAGGGGTGGGGTTAGAAGAGGGATGCTTGCGGGAATAGGGGGACAGGCTTTCTACCCCCCCCCCAAGCCTGTCCCCCTATTCCCACACCCCCCCAAGCCTGTCCCCCTATTCCTGCACCCCCCCAAGCCTGCCCCCTACTACCACACCCCCTTCATTGGCTTTGAGAGTGAGGTTGGAGTGTGTGTGTGTATTTGAAGTGTTCAGTATTGTAAACCAATTAGAATACTGTATGTTGATTGTCAATTCAGTGTGTGTGTGTGTATGTGTGTGTATGGTGGTCAAGTTGGATATGGTGGTGAGTGTTCTGTATGTGTGTGTGTGTGTGTGTATGGTGGTCAAGTTGGATATGGTGGTGAGTGTTCTGTATGTGTGTGTATGTGTGTGTATGGTGGTCAAGTTGGATATGGTGGTGAGTGTTCTGTATGTGTGTGTGTGTGTGTGTGTATGGTGGTCAAGTTGGATATGGTGGTGAGTGTTCTGTCAGGGAAAGAAATAATGTTGGAATTTATATTTCACATATTCTTAATTAATGAAATGTTGCTATAAACCATCATTCTGTTTAATTAAATAATCAGTAAAAATAAATTGGTCACATTCAGGTGAACAAAAAAACCAGACATTGTTGATTTAATAATTATGGATTGAATTGTTTGTTTTCAATATACACTCTGCTCTTTTTTTATTACATTATAGGTTGGTGAAGGGGTTGCATAAAGTAAGTTTTGCATAAAGTAAATTGTACATTTCCATAAGAAATAATGGTACTTTAACTTGAAAATGGAGCCTAATGGTTCCTGTTATTTTAAGAGTTCCTGTAAATTACATTTATTTAATTTTTTTGCATGATACGCACTATTTCAAATTCACATAATTTAAACTCACATAAAAAGAGAGCAGAGTGTATAGTTTGTTAGTGTGGGATGACTTAGTGATGAAGCCAATGATTATACACTGTTTGTTGTTCAGTGTTTGAAGGAAATGAAAGTTTTATACAATGTTGTGGAAGCAAACAAAACAGACAGGTAAACAGACAGGTAAACAGACAGGTAAATAGGAGGATATTCTAAGGCCCATAGTTTTTATTAACAAATTTGAGGTCCCTTACTGGAGCTCTATGAACCCTCCAAACTACTCCAGGCAACAGATTCCCTATTAGAAACACTGAAGGGTTCTGTGGCCTGGATTATTTTGGAGGGTTCATAGAGCTCCAGTAAGTATAAGGGCCTTCAAATTTGTTAATAAAAACTACGGGCCTTTTTTTGAGTGTTGCAGAAACCACCCTTCCATTATTATTATTATTACTCTTTTAATTAACCTTCTCAATTGGTTAAGGTATTATATGTTTGTAAGTACAATATGAGAAGGAAATTTACCTACCTATCATTATTATGCTAATGTACATCAAATTTAAGTCAGTAACTGTTGTGAATAAAGCATTTTAATCTGGTAACTCCTTCATATCTTATTTACTTCAAATTTTGTCCTAATGTTCTGCTGAGGGAGAAATGTTTAGGTCCCTCCCATACACCATACTTAATACACCATACTGTATACGTACCATTGTATTCTCTCTCCCATCTCTCTCTCTCTCACTTGTCTTTTACATACATTATATTCTCTCTTCCATCTCTCTCTCTCTCACTTCTTCCAACACATTCCTCTGTAATGTGGGGTGTGGGAGTAGGGGACAGGCTTTGGGGGGGTGGGGTTAGGGGTGTGTGGGAATAGGGGGACAGGCTTTCTATCCACCCCAAGCCTGTCCCCCTACTCCCACACACTCCCATGCAGTTCCCCCCAAAGCCTGTCCCCCTACTCCCACCCACCCCCAGTCCCCCCAAAGCCTGTCCCCTACTCCCACACACCCCAGTCCCCCCAAAGCCTGTCCCCTACTCCCACAACCCCATAATATTAATTAACATAATAATATTCCCAGTTTGCCACCCACGTGTCTGTCTACCCCTACTGGCTGGCTACTACCCTTGTCCCCTCATAGCCCATACAACACTATATAGACTACTCTCCCACCATATCGTACCCTGTAGAAAAAAGAAGAGAGAGAGAGAGAGAGAGGGGCGGGTTGGAGAGAGAGAGAGAGAGAGAGAGGGGCGGGTTGGAGAGAGAGAGAGAGAGAGGGGCGGGTTGGAGGGGGGAGTGAGAGGTTGGTTATGTGTGAAAGAGAGAGAGAGAGAGTGGGTTAGTTAGTTGAGAGAGAGAGATTTTTTTTTTTAAATAGTTGAGAGAGAGAGAGAGAGAGAGAGAGAGGGGGGGGGGATCAGTTAGTTGAGAGAGAGAGAGAGAGAGAGAGCTGCCATGGTATGAAAGCCTTCCCCCAAAGACCTTTTTTTTTTTTTTTTTTTTTTGTACTGGGTAACTTTAAGCTGTGAGCGATGCCAGACACCTTCAGAAAAGATAAATTAAAAATATATATCCCCAATAATTCTTCAATATGACAGTTAGTGCAATATTTAATTAATTTGTATTATTCATTGCTGTCAATCAATAATAAACAAATAAATAAATAAATAAATAAAATAATTTTTCTAGAGACATAATAATAAGGAAACAAAATACAAATAATTAACATCTCACAAATAACACAAAAATAGATAGAACAAAAATAATACATAATAATACATACAAATATAATTTTATATCATATTTTAATTTAATAACAAACGCAAAAATCAAACATAAACAATGAAGAAAGCGCACCTAGGTTTCAAAGCAGGTCGGTGATTGGCTGCCGTCTAAGGTAGAGATGTAAGGTCGACGCTGATTGGTTCTTCAAGTTTAAATCTCCCGCGAACCCCAGCCATTGAATCCAGGGGGTTGGAAGTGGGGGAAGGATTTATTGTATTTTAAGGATTATTTAGCGTGTGTGTGTTACTGTAGGATTACCGTGATCTTAAATACAAGTTAATATGTTCTCCAAAGCCAAGATAAAGAGGTTTAATGAAGAAGTTGGTGAGTATATAGGTTTAAATAGATGTAATAACAGTAATAACTAAAAAATTATGAGTAACGTTATTATTTTACTTTTTTTTTTTAAACTACTAAATAATAATAATAATATTGTTTTTGAAAGCCAAAATCAAAAGGTTTATTATATGAAAAAGTTGGTGAGTATATATATTTAAATAGATGTAATAAGAATAATAAAGAATTATCTACTAACTTAAACGTTACTATTTTTATATATTTTTTTAACTACCAAATAATAATAATAGTAATAAGTTCTCCAAAATTAATATGTAAAGGTTTAGTTAATGAAATGTGTGAGTATATATATGTGTTTAATTAAAGAGATATAATAACAATACTAAAGAAATATCAATAACGTTACTATTTGTTATTATAAATTATTCATTATTATTATAGAATTTTCACTTATCTTAGACATTTTTTGAGTGTCTATCTATCTATCTAGCTATCTATCTCGAATTTTGGGTGTTTTGAAGCCTGTCCCCCTACTCCTGCACCCTCCTAGTCCCCCCAAGCCTGTCCCCCTACACACCAACCCCCCCAAGCCTGTCCCCCTACACACCAACCCCCCCAAGCCTGTCCCCCTACACACCAACCCCCCCAAGCCTGTCCCCCTATTCCCACACCCTTAATATGAATTTTTTTGGTAAATATTGAAATAATGACCGTTATTGTGTATGGTTTTTCTACCTTCATTACTCACTTATTTACAACATTCTAACACTATTTTCTTCTATGGCATTTCCTCCACAAATGCCCCGTTTCCAAGATAGCCCGGGCATATTCAAATGGGGCATTTTGAAATTAGCCTTAACTTACCTTACCTAACCTAACCCTAACCCTAACCTACCTTACCTGATCTTACCTTACCTAACCTAACCTTACCTGATCTTACCTTACTTAACCTACCTTACCTGACCTAACCCTAACCTACCTTACCTGATCTTACCTTACCTAACCTAACCTTACCTGATCTTACCTTACTTAACCTAACCTTACCTGATCTTACCTTACCTAACCTAACCTTACCTGATCTTACTTTACCTAACCTAACCTTACCTAACCTACCTTACCTGATCTGACCTAACCCTAACCTACCTTACCTGATCTTACCTTACCTAACCCTAACCTACCTTACCTGACCTAACCTTACCCGACGTAACCTTACCTGATCTTACCTTACCTAACCTAACCTGATCTTACCTTACCTAAGCTAACCCAACCTAACCCAGACCACAGCAGACTACCGGGACCTAACCTGTACAAACTACCGGGAAATAACCGTGGTAAAGTATAGGAAATGACTGGGGCAAAATACTGGGACCTAACCAGATCTGGCAACACTGCTACAAAACGACAATAATCTAGATAAATACCTTTTGTAGCAGTGTTGCCAGACCCGGCTATATCCCAGTATTTTGCCCTGGTCAAGTCCTGGTACTCTACCACGGTTATTTCCCGGTAGTTTGCCCAGGTTAGGTCCCGGTAGTCTGTTGTGGTCTAGGTTAGGTTAGGTAAGGTAGGTTAGGTCAGGTCAGGTTAGGTTAGGTTAGGTCAGGTAAGGTAAGGTAGGTCAGGTTAGGTTAGGTTAGGTCAGGTAAGGTAAGGTTAGGTAGGTTAGGTTAGGTTAGGTCAGGTAAGGTAAGGTCAGGTTAGGTCAGGTCAGGTAAGGTAGGTTAGGTTAGGTCAGGTCAGGTCAGGTAAGGTAAGTTAGGGTTACATTAGGTAAGGTGTTGTATATTTAAACTTTGTATTTGTATTACAGATTATTTCCCTCCACCAACTTACTGTATTTAAGAGCTGTTATATATATAAACTTTGTATTTGTATTAATTAAGAGATGTTGTATATTTAAACTTTGTATTGTATTTATTTAACAACTTACATCCCTCTACCACTTTTTTAAGAGGTGTTGTATATATAAACTTTGCATTTGTATTATTTAAGAGCTGTTCTATATTTAAACTTTGTATTTGTATTATTTAAGAGCTGTTGTCTATTTAAACTTTGCATTTGTATTATTTAAGAGCTGTTGTCTATTTAAACTTTGCATTTGTATTATTTAAGAGGTGTTGTCTATTTAAACTTTGTATTTGTATTATTTAAGAGGTGTTGTCTATATAAACTTTGTATTTGTATTATTTAAGAGGTGTCGTCTATTTAAACTTTGTATTTGTATTATTTAAGAGGTGTTGTCTATTTAAACTTTGTATTTGTATTATTTAAGAGGTGTCGTCTATTTAAACTTTGTATTTGTATTATTTAAGAGGTGTTGTCTATTTAAACTTTGTACAGTCATCCCTCCGCTATCGCGGGTTCCACTTTCGCGTTTCGTAACTATCGCGCATGTGTGAAAAGTTCACCTTCATCCGCTATAGCGCATCCGTATGCGGACTATCGCGCACGTAACATTCAAATTTGGCGGTGCGATTGGCCAAGCACACTGAACTGACAGCCACGTTTACCATGACATGGTGTTACAACAGTAAAGATGAAGACTGTGTGGGTTTATAACTAGCCCTACTTATCAACCCTATCTTTATTTAACACAAGAGAGTTAACTAGGGATACAATGTGTGGAGATAAAGCTTTTTCATCTGTGCCTAATTACACCTCGGTCTGGTATAGAATGTCCAATACGTCGATATAAGACGTCGTTCCTATAGGGATGCATATTACAATTCGTATTAAGCATATTAAATGCATATAACAATTTGTATTAAGACGATTCATGACTGAAATGAGTCGTCGGCATCGATGGCATGTGTGGTGGTAGTGGAGGTGGTAGGGGGAAGGGGGGAGATAGCGTGATATAGTTTGTTTACATTTTATTAATCATACGTTATTAGTGTTTCCGTCTTTTTCTGTCCAAGAAATACCGAAATAACTTCCTTCTTTATATGGAAGGATATGGCTTTCCATTTTGTAAATGCACCACCTGGCATGACTGAGTGTTGAAGCTGGTGTTTAACTCGTAATTACTAAACACGAGTCACACACACACGGTGACAAGGCAGGTTAGGCCTATATTCCCTTGACCTTGGGCTAGGGGGAATGGAGATACTGAGGGTAGGGGGGGGGAAGAGCACGGGAGAAGGGGGGGGAACACACACACACACCACAGACGAGATATAATTTCCTAACATATTCATTATCATTTCGCTCGTTTTGTATACAAACTCATTGGATATGCTTCACTTATTTTCGCCACCCATTTTATATGGATGCAATCGTTTTGAAAATAATTTTAAGTTAATATTTTGGTAGCTAATTCTACAGTGAGTGAGACATTCTACTCTGGCACGTGCTCTCGGAATCAGACGCCCGACTCTCCACATGTCAACACGTTTTGTTATGTTTAATGAATTGCCATCGTGTTTGAGGTCTCATAGTAAAAAAAAAAACGTCACTTTCGAGAGACATAAGAACCTATCCCAATTTTCATCATTAATCTTTAGTCCCTAAGGTCAGTCACGCATATCCATTTACACACCACCTAACCACGGTCTATGGACCGTGCACCTAACCACCAAGGCCGCTTGAATAGAATAGTATTCAAGCGGCCTTGCTAACCACAACACTCAACACGCTTACTGTACTTGTGGCGTCCACTGTATTAAGTTAAAAATGCAATTTTCTTACTAATCTACTTTAGTTTTCATTATATGCAAAGAAATATTAGTAAACAAAAGCATGTTTAGGGAGGAAAAATCTTGAAATATGAGGGACTGGGAACCAATTTCAATTATTCCCATTAGTTATTAAATTCCGCTATCGCGAATTCCGCTATCACGTGCTACTTACGGTACCAATTACTCGCGATAGCGGAGGGATGACTGTATTTGTATTATTTAACAGCTGTTCTATATTTAAACTTTGTATTTGTATTATTTAAGAGGTGTTGTCTATTTAAACTTTGTATTTGTATTATTTAAGAGGTGTTGTCTATTTAAAGTTTGTATTTGTATTATTTAAGAGGTGTTGTCTATTTAAAGTTTGTATTTGTATTATTTAAGAGGTGTTGTCTATTTAAACTTTGTATTTGTATTATTTAATAGGTGTTGTCTATTTAAACTTTGTCTTTATTTTACAGGTTGTGCTCCTCCACCAACAGCATATAACCCCAAAGACAAGGACAGTGCCAGAATAGCAGTTACACTAGAGAAGTCGGAAAGATGGAAAAATGTTCAACAGGTGGGTGTGATACTATAAAAAAAAACTCTATTCAAAATTTGTGTTCCATTTTCCTCTATCTATCTGTCTCTATTTCTATCTTTATCTATTTCTATCTATATCTATATCTATTTTTATCTATATCTTTATATCTATATCTATTTCTATCTATATCTTTATATCTATATCTATTTCTATCTATATCTTTTTATCTATCTCTATCTGTCTCTATTTCTATCTATCTCTATCTGTCTCTATTTCTATCTATTTCTTATCTGTCTATCTATCTATCTATTTCTATGTATCTAAGCATAAGAGGCCAGCGGAACACAAGTTTTGTTAGTTAGGATAGAAGTTAACGGCATCACTGAGGGGGTGCGGGAGTAGGGGGACAGGCTTGGAGGGAGAAGAAAGCCTGTCCCCCTATTCCCGCACCCCCCCAAGCCTTTCCTCCTATTCCCACACCCCCTTAAGTAAGAGAGGTGAAACAGCAAGCAGACATTTAAAATAACTGTGAATAATATTTTTACTGTGAATAATTTTACCGTGAGTCTATTTTATTTATGCCGTGGTCTCGTCGTGTACAGTTGACTCCCGGCCCCGGTGCTTACAGTGCTACCAGTCTGCCGTTCGTCTCTCCCATGAAGAAACATTCTGGCTCATCTTCAAGACTCAACTCTTCCACCATATCCACCTCATCAAACGGATCAACATCAAGTAGTGCTGTGTTCCTTAGTGTGAGTATTGTGTGTGTGTGTGTGTTAGAGGGAATGTGTATATGTGTGTGTGTTCCTTAGTGTGTGTGTGTGTTCCTTAGTGTGTGTGTGTGTGTGTGTACTGCTGTGTTTCTTAGTGTGTGTGTGTGTGGTGCTGTGTTCCTTATTGTGCAATCTTATACTTTGACAACTTAATTAATGTGCAATCTTATAATGTTTACTGAGAGAGAGAGAGAGAGAGAGTGTATATGTGTGTGTGTAGGTTTATTGAATTAATAATAAAAATCCCACAACACACTCCAACAGCCGCCAAAAGCCCGAGCACTGACGAGGTCCCAGTCGAGTCGAGGAGTCCGTGGGTCGACAACAGGAGAACAACAGACACACAGAGAGGCAGGAGAACTGAGGGACAGAATACAGGAACTCACAGTGGAGAGAGATCATATGAAAACACTCATCTCACAGCTAGAGGCTCAGTTAGTGTTTTAATCTGTTTATTTTGTTAATATTAATGGGGTTTGGTGTTTTAATCTGTTTATTTTGTTAATATTAATGGGGTTTAGTGTTTTAATCTGTTTGTTTTGTTAATATTAATGGGGTTTGGTGTTTTAATCTGTTTATTTTGTTTATTTTAGTGTTTTAATCTGTTTATTTTGTTAATATTAATGGGGTTTAGTGTTTTAATCTGTTTATTTTGTTTATTTTAGTGTTTTAATCTGTTTATTTTGTATATTTTAGTGTTTTAATCTGTTTATTTTGTTTATTTTAGTGTTTTAATCTGTTTATTTTCTTTATTTTAGTGTTTTAATCTGTTTATTTTGTTTATTTTAGTGTTTTAATCTGTTTATTTTCTTTATTTTAGTGTTTTAATCTGTTTATTTTGTATTGACGGGGTGTGGGAACAGGGGGACAGGCTTGGGGGGTGCAGGAATAGGGGGACAAGCTTGGTGGGGGGTTAAGGGGTTGTGGGAGTAGGGGGACAGGCTTGGGGTGGGTAGAAAGCCTGTCCCCTATTCCCGCACCCCTCTAACCTTCCCCCTCCCACAACCCCCCCCAAGCCTGTCCCCCTATTTCCATTGTAAAGCCTTGATTCCTCCAAAATATACCAGGTAACAGAACCAATTAATAAATATATAATAAATATATAGTGTCCTGTTGTTTGGAATAGTTTGGAGGAATTAGTTACTCCAGATTTACCAACACAAAATATATTTCCCCATTAATTAAAGGGAGAACATAGGTTAGGCATTTTAGGAGATAATTATTCCTCCAAACTACTCAAAACAACAGGCCAATATTATTTAATTTCCTCTGGTCCTGTTTCCTGGCATACTATGGAGGAATCAAGTCACTCCAATGTAACACAAGTGTACTCTCTCCTTAACTCCTATACTCTCTCCTTAACATGAACATAGAAATGAAAACAATTCACAATAACAGACAAAAAGATATACAGAACTATATTACAAATGATGTTTGCTGAAACTATTAGGAATTCACCATCAACTTTTTATCTATTTTGTCAGAGTTTTCCGTCCATTCATTAAGTAATATTGTGCTCTGTTTCCCCGTGTGTGTGTGTGTGTGTGTGTGTGTTGTACAGACTTGTTGTACTGAGAGGTGAGCCAGGAGTGAAGAACACACAGGATGCAGCCACAGTGACCATCAGTGATAACAGGTACAGTAATATATAGTAAAGGCAACTTTTTTATATACACTGTTCTCTTTTTTTATTACATTATAGGTTGGTGAAGGGTTGTGTCACATAAAGTGAATTTTGCATAAAGTAAATTGTACATTTCCATAAGAAATAATGGTACTTTAACTTGAAAATGGAGCCTAATGGTTCCTGTTATTTTAAGAGTTCGTGTAAATTGCATTTATTTAATTTTTTTCGTGATACGCACTATTTCAAATTCACATAATTTAAACTCACATAAAAAGAGAGGAGAGTATATATATATACAGTACCTCAAACTCAGGACTGTAGACCCTTGATAATTATAAGATGATTAGATTAATTACCTAATTATATCCTATTAATCACTGGTGCTTCTGACAAACAAATAACCAGATTATTATTATTATTATTATTATTATTATTTGACTGTAGTGTGTGTGGTAATGAATAAAAGAAGTCTGGGAAAACATTTGGTAATCTTCAACGAGTGATTGAGTGTAAAATGAAGTGGTGGATACAAGTATTATATTTATACCCATAACTTAAGTAGATATTTCAATCCAATTTTGATGGGTAGAAGGCAGCTCATATTATAACTCATTGATATAAAGATTTGTAGACTTTTATACAACAGCAAACTCATTGATAGAAGGATTTGTAGACTTTTATACAACAGCAAACTCATTGATATAAAGATTTGTAGACTTTTATACAACAGCAAACTCATTGATAGAAGGTTTTGTAGACTTTTATACAACAGCAAACTCATTGATAGAAGGTTTTGTAGACTTTTATACAACAGCAAACTCATTGATAGAAGGTTTTGTAGACTTTTATACAACAGCAAACTCATTGATAGAAGGTTTTGTAGACTTTTATACAACAGCAAACTCATTGATAGAAGGTTTTGTAGACTTTTATACAACAGCAAACTCATTGATAGAAGGTTTTGTAGACTTTTATACAACAACAAACTCATTGATAGAAGGTTTTGTAGACTTTTATACAACAGCAAACTCATTGATAGAAGGTTTTGTAGACTTTTATACAACAGCAAACTCATTGATAGAAGGTTTTGTAGACTTTTATACAACAGCAAACTCATTGATAGAAGGTTTTGTAGACTTTTATACAACAGCAAACTCATTGATATAAAGATTTGTAGACTTTTATACAACAGCAAACTGCATTGACAATTGCTGTGTATAAAACTAATCCTATGTTTTCTCCAACCAGTGAACAATTGGACCGTGTGTTTACCTCACCTGGACGTGACAACAAGAAGAAACAATCAACACCGTGTACTTCACCGTCTCAACAAGGTCACTAACTACATCAGTCGATTTATTTCAATATTTGCTTTTATTTTTATTTGCTTCTCTTTTTTTTTCCTTCCTGCTTGCTGTCACACCTCTCTATCACCCTCTACTCTTTTTTTTTCCTTCCTGCTTGCTGTCACACCTCTCTATCACCCTTTACTCTTTTTTTTTCCTTCCTGCTTGCTGTCACACCTCTCTATCACCCTTTACTCTTTTTTTTTCTTTCCTGCTGGCTGTCACACAAATTTTGAACAGACTATAGGATAATGACCTCTCTTTCCATAATACCTGTGTAAAAATTTATGTGGTCAACTGTACATAATTATGCCTAATGTTATTCCAATGTAACATGTACTGTAATATACTAAAATGTGTACAGGAGGAGAATTAGAAGTGACAATACTACAGGAACAATTAGATTCAACCATGAAGGAATTGACTCACGCCCAACAAACCATCTCAACTCTCACTGATGAACGTTCTGGACTTCAACTACAACTTAAACAATTAGAGGTTAGTAAAAAATAATCATCGCTCAGTAAAAATAATCATCGCTCAGTAAAAATAATCATCGCTCAGTAAAAATAATCATCGCTCAGTAAAAATAATCATCGCTCAGTAAAAGTAATCATCACGCAGTAAAAATAATCATCGCTCAGTAAAAATAATCATCGCTCAGTAAAAATAATCATCGCTCAGTAAAAATAATCATCGCTCAGTAAAAATAATCATCGCTCAGTAAAAATAATCATCGCTCAGTAAAAGTAATCATCACGCAGTAAAAATAATCATCGCTCAGTAAAAATAATCATTGCTCAGTAAAAATAATCATTGCTCAGTAAAAATAATCATCGCTCAGTAAAAATAATCATCGCTCAGTAAAAATAATCATCGCTCAGTTGGCCTTGTGTAATAATAGAAACTGAATAATAATGAGAACTTTTCCTATAAGAAGTTTAATAATAAAAACTGAATGATAATAAGAACTTTTCCTATAAGAAGTTTAATAATAAAAACTGAATGATAATAAGAACTTTTCCTATAAGAAGTTTAATAATAAAAACTGAATGATAATAAGAACTTTTCCTATAAGAAGTTTAATAATAAAAACTGAATGATAATAAGAACTTTTCCTATAAGAAGTTTAATAATAAAAACTGAATGATAATAAGAACTTTTCCTATAAGAAGTTTAATAATAAAAACTGAATGATAATAAGAACTTTTCCTATAAGAAGTTTAATAATAGCTACCTGACTGTTTTATAAGTTACAGTAGGATACTTTATGTTTGTTATATGTACTGTATTTTGTAGTTTTTGTATTACAGATGTTAAAGGGGTGTGGGAGTAGGGGACAGGCTTGGGTGGGTGCGGGAAAAAGGGGACAGGCTTGGGGTGGGTAGAAAGCCTGTCACCCTATTCCCGCACCACCCCAAGCCTGTCACCCTACTCCCACACGCCCCAAGCCTGTCCCCTATTCCCGCACCCCCCCAAGCCTGTCCCCCTACTCCCCTCCCCCCCAAGCCTGTCCTCTACTCCCACACACCCTCTCAACCCCCCCAAGCCTGTCCCCCCTATTCCCACACCCTTTTAAATATTATGTTTGTATATTTTAGGAGAGTGGTGAGAGTGGTTCGTTGAGTGAAGAAGCTGTAGTGAGTCTCAAAGAAGAGTTAAGTCACCTCACACAACTACGAGATAACTTGGAGGCATCACTCTATTCTAAGGAAGACCTTATTGCTGAGTTACAACTTCAACTGGATGAGGTTGTAGCAGAAGCCACTAGTGCTTACTTCAAGGCACAACAGGAGGAAAGCAGACTACATTCACTACAACAAAAGGTAACGAGAACTTTATACACTTTTTGGTACATTTGACAAAAAAGGTATTGTGACAACTATTGATACAACATTGAATATATTAATGTCCATAATTGTTTGTTTGTAGGGATTATAAGTATGTATTACAGAAGGATATGTATATTTCCTTCTGTTATACATGTTTATAAGTATGTATTACAGAAGGATATGTATATTTCCTTCTATTATACACACTTATAGTCCATACAAATAGTTGTAGATATTACCATGGTTAAATGTATATGTATATATATGTATATTTCCTTCTGTTATACCTACTTATAGTCCATACAAATAGTTGTGGATATAACATAATAACATAATTAACATTTACTAACATAAACATTACAGCTACAAGAGAGTCTACGTGAGCGTAATGAGGCGGAGGGACGAGTGAGGAGTTTGGTGGTGAGGTATGAAGGAATGATGAAGGAACAGGAACAACAGAAATGTCAATATAATGAAGTTATCGCCAAGAAGGACATTGAAATAAAACTTCTCAATGCAAGTCTGGGTAACCTCAACTCAAGGGTAAGTCCTATATTATACTATACTGGTCATTGTATGTATGTACAGTTGACAAAAAAGGTATTGTGACAACTATTGATACAACATTAAATATATTAATATCCATAGTTGTTTGTAGGGATTATAAGTGTGTATTACAGAAGGATATGTATATTTCCTTCTGTTATACAGGTTTATAAGTATGTATTACAGAAGGATATGTATATTTCCTT
Organism: Petrolisthes manimaculis; assembly: GCA_034508575.1. Classification (NCBI taxonomy): domain Eukaryota; kingdom Metazoa; phylum Arthropoda; class Malacostraca; order Decapoda; family Porcellanidae; genus Petrolisthes; species Petrolisthes manimaculis. Next base: position 61,414 of record JAWZYT010003177.1, on the reverse strand, counting down.
CTGTTATACATGTTTATAAGTATGTATTACAGAAGGATATGTATATTTCCTTCTGTTATACATGTTTATAAGTATGTATTACAGAAGGATATGTATATTTCCTTCTGTTATACATACTTATATTCCCCCTACTACCGCACCCCCCAACACCCCCTCCCAAGCCTGTCCCCCTACTACCGCACCCCCCAACACCCCCTCCCAAGCCTGTCCCCCTACTCCCTCTTTCTAAATGTGGTTTATATTTTATCAGATCATGGAATATGAGACAACATTATCCAGCTTAGAGGATGAGGTAGGAAGAGTACCGGTGTTAGAAGCAACGGTATCAGAACTCAGTCTGGCGGCCAAGGAAAGAGAACTCACAGACACCATACATCAGGAAGAACTCAATTCAAGATATCACGAGGTTAGTGCCAGTATTTAGTATTTATTTATTTATTTATCTATATTTTTTTTTTTTTTTTTTTTTTTTTTTTTTTAATTATTATTATTATTATTTTTTTTTTTTTTTTTTTTTTATCTTTATTTATTTATTTATTTATTTATTTATCTATTTATTTATTTATTTATCTATTTATCTATTTATTTATTTATCTATTTATTTATTTATCTATTTATTTATTTATCTATTTATTTATTTATCTATTTATTTATTTATTTATCTATTTATTTATTTATCTATTTATTTATCTATTTATCTATTTATTTATCTATTTATTTATTTATTTATCTATTTATTTATTTATCTATTAATTTATTTATCTATTTATTTATTTATCTATTTATTTATTTATTTATTTATTTATTTATTTATCTATTTATTTATTTATCTGTTCGTGTGTTTGTTGTACAGTTGTGATACATAATCCCTGACCAGAGACGAACGGCAGGCAACACACACACACACACACACATACACACACACACAAAGGGGTAGGGGGACAGGCTAGGGGGGGGTTAGGGGAGGTGCTGGAATAGGGGACAGGCTTTCTACCCACCCCAAGCCTGTCCCCCTATTCCCACACACCCCCAGTCCACCCCCAAGCCTGTCCCCTACTCCCACACACCCCCAGTCCCCCCCCAAAGCCTGTCCCCTACTCCCACACACCCCCAGTCCCCCCCCAAGCCTGTCCCCTACTCCCACACCCTCTTAACTTTATGTATTTATATAATTATGTACGGTACAGGTTTCCCATCTGGAGGAGATGATCCGTGAGCTGGAAACCAACCTGGCAGCAGCAAAAGCCGAGAAAGCCGACCTGACCACCAAACTACAGACAGCCGTGGCCGAGAAAACCACCGTCACAACCAAACTGGAGGAAGCAACGACTGAGAGGCAACAACTGGCTGACACACTGGACCACGAGAGGAAGAGAATGAAGGGACTAGAGACTGAAGTGAAGGAGAAGGAAGTCGTTCAACAATTCTTAGAGAAGGAGATGTGTGCAAGGGAAGCTGAGGTGAAAATATTATCTTTATTCTATCAATTGTAACATTACTTATTAAAAAAAAGAGAAGGAGATAGGCAAAAAAAAAGAGAAAGAGATGTGTGTAAGGGAAGCTGAGGTGAAAATAATATAATATCTTAATTGTCGGTATATAATTTGTGACATTATTTATTAAAAAGAGATGTGTGCTAGGGAGGTTGAGGTGAAAATAATAATATCTTAATTGTCGGTATTTAATTTGTGACATTACTTATTAAAACAATTCTTGGAGAAGGAGATGTGTGCAAGGAAAGCTGAGGTGAAAATAATAATAATAATATCTTACTCTATATCTAAATAATATCTTAAATGTCGGTATATCATTATTGACATTACTTATTAAAATTATCGATTGAGGTGAAAATATTATAATTTTTAAAGTACTGTATTTCTAAATAATATTTATTTACCGTTATATAATTTGTGACATTACTTATTAAAACAATTCTTGGAGAAGGAGATGTTTGCAAGGGAAGCTGTTGTTGTTGTTGAAGTTCCTCAAGCTGTCTGGCCGAGCAGCCCTGTGTTGTTAATGTTGTTGTTGTTAATGCTGTTGTTTTTTATGTTGTTATTTATGTTGTTAATGATGATGTTGTTGTTAATAATGATGTTGTTAATAATGTTGTTGTTGTTGTTGTTGTACAGTTGAGTGAGTCATCAAGGAAGCTACGTGAGGTGGAGTCCCAACTTGAGACAACCCGAGGAGTAGCACTGGACCTTCAACAAGAGGCTGAGGCACAACTCAACCAAGTCCTCACACTGAAGGCAACACTCAGTGCAAAGGAATATGAAATTGATGCTAAAAGTGAACTGATATCAACATTACAAGAAGAGGTATGTTTAATTAATAGATAAATTATATTATGTTTAATTATAGACATATTTGACATTATAATTTATACAGTCAGTCATTTTTTATTTACTACTGTTATGGAATATGAAATTGATGCCAAGAGTGAACTTATATCAACATTACAAGAAGAGATATGTTTAATTAATAGATAAATTATATTATATTTATGTTTAAGGGGGTGTGGGAATAGGGGGACAGGCTTGGGGGTGTGTGGGAGTAGGGGGACAGGCTTGGGGTGGGTAGAAAGCCTGTCCCCCTATTCCTGCACCCCCCAACCCCCTCCCCTCCAAGCCTGTCCCCCTACTCCTGCAACCCCTCCAAGCCTGTCCCCCTATTCCCACACCCCCTAAAGGACCGTGTGTTGTAGTCAGAAAATTGGAGGTAAATGAGTCCTTCAAATATTACCACGAAACATCACCTATAAGGAAGGAGCTTGTTTCCTGGTATGGTCAGGAGGAATCAGAAGCCTCCATTTTGTATACACGATCACTCGGTCCTTGACAAAAGTGAATTACCTCCTTAAAGGGGAGAGTATACTTGTGGTACATTGGAGTGACTTGATTCCTCCAAAGTATGCCAGGAAACAAACCCAGAGGAAGAAATATAATGGTATACTGTTGCCTGAAATTAGTTTGGAGGAATCAGTTGCTCCAGATTTGCCGACATTGTACTTCCCTCTTAATAATAATCTCTCTCCTCACAGATGAACTACAAACATAATGAGACAACTGTACTCCAAGAAAAATACGAGAATCAGATGTCAACAACAGAACAAGTCGAGGAAATGTTGACATGTAAAGAAGAACAGGTTAGTAATAAATATAATACTGTACTGAAAAAAATATATATAAAGTTAGTGATATGTTTTCTAGACAAATACACTCGTGATACACTCTCCTCTCTTTTTATGCGAGTTTAAATTATGCGAATTTGAAATAGTGCGTATCATGAAAAAAAATTAAATAAATGCAATTTACATGAACTCTTAAAATAACAGGAACAAGGAGGCTCCATTTTCAAGTTAAAGTACCATTATTTCTTATGGAAATGTACAATTTACTTTATGCGAAATTCACTTTATGCGACACAACCCTTCACCAACCTATAATGTAATAAAAAAAGAGGAGAGTGTATTCTCTTTTCTCCCTCTCACTCTTCCACAATTTATTTTTATCTAATCCCTCTATCTCTGTCTGTGTTTATATTCAGATGTTGAGCCTTCTGGACGAACTGGAAAACATCCGAGGCAAACTCCGTAACCGCGAGGACCATCTGTGTAACCTCCAGGAACGCGTCACAGACCTCGAGACAACCAACCGACAACTGGAGGAGAAAATTGTGGAACTGATGGCCGAGATTAGCGACAGGGAAGCTCAACACATTTCAAGGTAAGAAGGAAATATGTACATGAGTTTTAGATTGTACTGTTGATGAGTCAGAGGAATAAGAAATAAATAATGTACAGTTGTCAAAATAGGTATTGTGACAACTATTGATACGACATTAAATATATTAATGTCCATAGTTGTTTGTTTGTAGGGATTATAAGTATGTATTGCAGAAGGATATGTATATTTCCTTCTGTTATACATACTTATAGTCCATACAAATAGTTGTGGATATTACTAGGGTTAAAGTTCTATCAAGATTTGTCACAATACCTTTTTTGGCAACTGTACATGTATCATTTTTTAACAGGACTTCATGCCTGGAGAGTGAAGTAGAGGAGTTGGTAATTAATTGGAGTTGGGAGTTAATTAGTTGTGTGTGTGTCTATCTTTATTTAACAGGAGTTGGGAGTTAATTAGTTGTGTGTATATATATCTTTATTTAACAGGAGTGGGGAGTTAATTAGTTGTGTGTATATATATCTTTATTTAACAGGACCTCATGCTTGGAGAGTGAAGTAGAGGAGTTGGGAGTGAAGTATTCTGAAGCACTGTTGGACCAGGAGGCAACAAGACGCGTCCTCGACCACACAACACAACAACTTGAACAGGAACGTCTGGTGAAGGACGGTACTGAGGAGGAACTACAAACCATCAAGCAACAACATCAAGCCTTAGAAACAAACATGAGAGATTTAGTACAGAAGTATACCAGTCTGGAAGATGCTCTGGGTATGTCGTCTTACTTAGTTCTCGTGTTGATTTAAATGGAACGTATTATAATATTACCGTGCCTAATATCAATCAGTCAGTTAATATTATCATGATATAATTTGCTTCCGTAGTGGTGAAACAAACACTCTCATGATCATGTTTCATTGAGGTGGTTGTTGTTGTTGAAATTTTCCTCAAGCTGTCTGGCCAAACAACGAATTATAATAATAATAATAATAATAATAATAACAATATTAATAATAATAATGATAATAATAACGATATTTATAATAATAATGATAATAATAATAATGATAATAATAATAATAATAATAATAATAATAACAATAATAACAATAATGATAATAATAATGATAATAATAATAACAATAATAATAATAATGTGAGCATTGCCGTGTTTGATTGATGTGTTATTATTATTTACTATATCAGCGTGTAATTAATATCAATAATAATAATGTGAGCATCGGCATGTTTGATTGCTGTGTTATTATTGTTTACTTTACCAGCGTGTGAGGAAGCTGAGAATCGTGACCTTGAGGAGAGACTGGAACGTGAGGTGTCCGGTGCCAAGGAAGAGGCCGCTACAGCACAAAGGGAAGTAGACGCTATCACCACAACCAACAATGGCTTCTCTACACAGATTACACAACTCAAGGTATAGTAGTAATGTTTATATAGGCTTTCTACCCACCTCAAGACTGTCCCCCTATTCCCACACCCCTCCAGTCCCCCCTCCCCCCCCAAGCCTGTCCCCTACTCCCGCACCCCTCCAGTAACCTCCCCCAAGACTGTCCCCCTATTCCCGCACCCCTCCAGTCCCCCCCCCCCCCCCAAGCCTGTCCCCTACTCCCACACCTCCTTAATAAGTTTAGTATACACTGACACCTTAATAACCTCTTTGCCCTAATGTATTATGGTGTGATATTCTTCCACATAATTATTTAACTTTGCCAATTTTTCTTAAAGATTGACATGCGTAAGAAATATGACAGTGCGGTGGAAGAAATGAATTAAGTCTCATATAATTATTTAACATTGCATTTTCTCCTTCTCAAAGATTGACATGCGTAAGAAATGTGATGAGGTGGAAGAAATGAATTGAGTCGCACATAATAATCCAACATTGCATTTCCTTCTCAAAGATTGACATGCGTAAGAAATGTGATGCTGTGGAGGAGATGCAACAATGTATCGAATCTTTACGTGAGGAGAGACAACACCTCACCAACCTAAGAGACAACCTGGAAGTGACCGTAGAGGCCAGGGATGATACCATAGCACAGATGCAACTCGGATCAGCCAACACACAGAGGGAAGCAGAGGAAGAGAGAGTCGTGTTAAGGTCTAGATTGTCTGATCTGGATAATCACCTCAAGGAAACACAACAACAAGTCGATGCCAAAACAACCAAGGTGAGAACTTACCAACATAATAATAATAATAATATCAATAATAATTATAATATATAATAATCTTGGTATTTGTTTGTCAGGTTAGAACTTACCTACATAATAATAATAATAATCTGGATATTTGTTTGTCTGAAGTTGATGCCAAAACAACCAAGGTTAGAACCCACACTTTATTTATACACATCATTATATTACAGATCAGGGAACTTGAGGACAAAGTGGCCAGCCTGGAAGAGGAGAATTTAAAACAAAGTAAATGTTACGAACAACAACTTGAAGAGAAGACGGAGATGACAACACAACTCACAACCCAATTAGAAGACTTTACCAGACAATATGATGGTTATAAAGATCAACTCAAGAATCTGGAGGTACACACACACACACACACACACACACACACACACACGTTGATTTATGTAGATTAATTTATTCCATACTGAGGTGGATGTTATTATAAAACCCACACTGGTAGAAGAAATATTTTTATTCCACATGTTTCGGCGACCTCTGTCACTCTCTTCAGTGGAAATAGAGGTTTTTCGTCTACCAGTGTGTGTTTTACTTACATTCATGATCACGGTAGTTTGATTACATTGGTTTGTAAGCCTTGATTCCTCCAAAGTTTGTCAGGAAACAGAATCAGGTTAACAAAATTGAATATTATGGAGGAATCATTTTCTTTAGATTTACAAACACTTTACTATCGCCTTAAGGGGGTGTGGGAAGAGGGGGACAGGCTTAGGGGGGTGCGGGAGTAGGGGACAGGCTTAGGGGGGTGGGGGAGTAGGGGGACAGGCTGGAGGAGGGGTTAGGGGAGTGCGGGAATAGGTTACAGGCTTTCTACCCTACCCAAGCCTGTCCCCCTATTCCCACAGCCCCCAAACCCTCTTGACTCTTAAAAACACTTGTTGCAGACTTCATTGGTGGACAAAACAACAGAATTTGACACACACAAGATTGAGATGGCAGCCAGTCTGGAAACCACAAGTAACAAACTGAAACAGGAAGTGGAAGACGTTAAGAAATCCAGAGACCTCCTCGACGACACCCTTACCAACACACAACATCAACTCACAACACTACAACAGGTATAGTCCTCAGCCAACAGATATTATAAGTATTGTATACATGACATGCTTTCCCTTTCATCTATCTATATATATATTTATCTATCTATTTATCTATCTATATCTCTATTTATCTATCTATATATCTATATATCTATCTATTTATCTATCTATATCTCTATTTATCTATATATCTATCTATTTCTCTATCTATATATCTATCTATATATCTATCTATCTATATCTTGCTTTTCCTTCCCTTTCCATCATTCCTTATTTAGCCAGATTTGTTGTCACTTCACAATAATTTTAATCCTCTCTCTTGTTTCTCATCAGGAATTGGAGGAGAAGAACACCACACTGAAAAAGCAACAGAAACAAGTGGATGAACTGCACAGAAGAGGGAAAGATCTGACCAAAGGAAAAGACCTGGCAAATAAAACCATCACTCAACTCCAAGAAAACCTTAACACAACCAGGGAAAAGTTGACAAGGTGAGTGAGTGAGTGAGTGGGTGGGTGAGTGAGTGGGTTGGTATAATTTAAAGTACACTCCTCTCATTTTATGCGAGTTTAAATTATGCGAATTTGAAATAGTACCGGTACGTATCATAAAAAATAAAAAATAAATGCAATTTACACGAACTCTTAAAATAACAGGAACAAGGAGGCTCCATTTTCAAGTTAAAGTACCATTATTTCTTGTGGAAATGTACAATTTACTTTATGCAAAATTCACTTTATGCGACACAACCCTTCACCAACCTATAATGTAATAAAAAAAAAAGAGGAGAGTGTATTATATATAAGTGAAAACCACATTTATTATAAAGTTAACTTGTGTGACTGACAGGTTGGAGGAGTGTATGAGTGAAGAAGTGTCAGCAGAAGTGTGTCAACTCACTCAGGAATGGAACCAAGAACAACAACAACTCATCACTAACAACACACAACTTAAAGAAGAACTCAACTCATGGAAGAGTAAATTCCTACACTTGGAAAAGATTATTGAACCATTCAGGGTAAGTCTCTTTGGTTAATACACTGTGCTACAAAACTAGGTGCACAATCTGATTTTATAATGTTTTTGTATTTTATTATTGAAAGAGGCAGACGAGATAGATGGCAGAACAGAGTGGAAGAGTATGTAAAGGAGAGGGACAGAGTAGGGAGTAAGGAGGGAGTGTTGGAACAGAGACAACTGGACACACTTCTGTCGTGGCCATCCCCTTGGTGGGAACAAGGCGTCAGAGCTATAGATGGATAGATAGATAAATTATTGGATGGTTACTGACTCTTCTAGATTAGGCTTGGATACAAACTATACTACAGTACTCTAGTTAATAAATAAGGATGTGTTTTTAGTATAGTTTGGAGGAAGTAATAAATAGCCTTCTAGTTTACTAACAACAACTAGAAACATGTAAACAACAACAACTAGAAACACATATCAAACAACATCTAGAAATATTTAAAGAAACAAACAACTAGAAACACATAATAAACAACAAACAACATCTAGAAACACGTAAACAAACAAACATCATCAAGAAACACAATAACAACAACAACAAGAAATACACAAACAAACAAACAACTAGAAACACAAATAAACAACAAACAACATCTAGAAACACGTAAACAAACAAACATCATCAAGAAACACAATAACAACAACAACAAGAAATACACAAACAAACAAACAACAACTAGAAACGCATAATAAACAACAAACAACATCTAGAAACACGTAAACAAACAAACATCATCTAGAAACACAATAACAACAACAACTACCAGAAATACACAAACAAACAAACAACTAGAAACACAAACAACCACCACCACCACCACCACCACCACTTTAAACCCTATAAACCTTCCCTCTGTGATTCAGGAACAACTTGATGCCTATGAGGTGGAGAAGACGAGCCTGATGGAACGTAGCTCGGCCGCCAAACACGAGGTGGACACGTTGAGTCAACAGTACGCACAACTCCTCGGTCACCAGAACCACAAACAGAAAATTCATCATGTACTCAAACTCAAAAAGGAAAATGGACAACTGAAGGAGGTAAGAAAATTATTATAAGATTACATAAGATTGATATTAGATTACATAAGATTGATATAAGATTACATAAGATTGATATAATAAGATTACATAAGATTGATATAAGATTACATAAGATTGATAAAAGATTACATAAGATTGATATAAGATTACATAAGATTGATATAAGATTACATAAGATTGATATAAGATTACATAAGATTGATATAAGATTACATAAGATTGATATAAGATTACATAAAATTGATATAAGATTACATAAAATTGATATAAGATTACATAACATTGATATAAGATTAAATATATACAGTATAACCTTGATATTAAGATTATAAGATGGTTCTATTTATTACATAATATATTCTTATTATAACACAGACTTAGTAAATCATTAAGTTTGTATGACCTTGATATTAAGATTAAAAAAAAATGTGGTGTTGGATATGTTTGTCCAGGAGGTGTATGAGGCGTGTATTTTTTTTATTTATTGTATATTATATATTTTTGTGTACAGGCTGCGTTTATTTATTTATTATTGTATTTATATTTCGTGTACAGGCTGCGTTTATTTTTTTTATTGTATTTATTTTTCGTGTATACGAGTATTTTTTTTATTATTATTGTATTTTTTTTTCGTGTATAGGCTGCATTTTTTTTTTATGTATGTATATCATAAACATACCTTTTTTTTTTCTTTTTTTTTTTTCATTTATAAACTTTTTTTTTTTTTTTTTTCATTTATAAACTTTTTTTTTTTTTTTTTTTCATTTATAAACTTCTTTTTGTTTTTTTCATTTATAAACTTTTTTTTTTTTTTTTTTTTTTTTTTCTCCCAGGAGGTATACAAACTGCGTCAGGAAGGCGAGAAGCAACGAAAGACGGTGAGACGACTGGAGGACAAGATGCGTCTCTGTGGCTCCACCGCCAAACTCCACAACACCACACTAACAACAACAACAACAACACCACACCACCACCAACAACATTCCCTGGGAGACAAAGAAAACTCCAGTACCTCGTTCCTATCCGCCTCGTCCCTCTCCCTACCCCCACCACCACTACCACACTCACCTGTCATGACCTCCTCCACACCACTAAGGACCAGCAACAAGCCTCATAGACTTTGATAATGACCTTAGCGGCTTTAAGCTCATTAGAACACTTTTAGATTTAACGTTGGAAGCGGTTTATTATTATTTTTTTTTATCCCCGAGTAATTTTAACGAGTGTCGTATTCTGTCCCTGGTGGTGAAGTTCTTATTAATGAGACTGTACACACGGGGTACATTGGAGTGTCTTGATTCCTCCACAGTGTGCCAGGAAACAGACCCAGTTGAAGAAAAATAATGGTATCTTGTTGTTGCCTGGAATAGTTTGGAGGATTCGGTTGCTCCAAATTTACCAACGGTGTCGCTTCCCACTTAATGAAATGGAAACGAATGTGTATTTTTGGAGATTATGATTCCTCCAAATTATTCCAGGCAACAACAAGATACCATTATTTTTCTTCATCTGGGTAAATTGGAGACTTCTGATTCCTCCTAACCACTGCCATGAAACAAGCTCCTTCCCTGTAGGTGCTGTTTCGTGGCAATATTTGAAGGACTCATTTCTCTCCAACTTTTAGACTACCGTACATCACAGGATCCTTAAGTGTGTGTGTGTGTGTTAAGATGTTAGGAGTTTAGGTATAGGGTAAGAAGGGTAAGAAGTTTGAAGATTTAATATTATTTCTCGATTATGAAATTCACACACAACTTAAAAAAAAAATATTTGTATACACTCTCCTCTTTTTTTTTTTTTTTTTTTTTTCTTAGGTTAGGTTCCTGAAGGGGTCGCATTAAGTAAATTGTACATTTCCATAAGAAATAATGGTACTTTAACTTGAAAATGGAGCCTCCTTGTTCCTGTTATTTTAAGAGTTCGTGTATATTGCATTTATTTATTTATTTTCATTATACGCACTTTCAAATTCGCATAATTTAAACTCACATAAAAAGAGAGGAGAGTGTATTATTCAAAAAGAGATTTACAGCATATCAACTATGACTTGAACTCTACAAATGGAATCCAAACATTACAGTGAGTATTTATAATTGTGGGATAGAGAGGGGGGGGGGGTAGAAAGCCTATCCCCTATTCCCACACACACCCCAAGCCTGTCCCCTACTCCCACACCCCCTTAAGGCTGCTTTCACACGGATATTTTTGTACACGTGTTCGACAACGCGTCAGATTTTTGTAGCCGCGTTGGACACACACTTGCTACACGTCCGTGTTTCAATGTTGACAGTCCCCTTACTGCCACACTGTGTGTAAGGTTTGAACAGGACTAGCAGAGTCTTCTTGGTTCTCACTCACCTGAGAGAGATGGTCAACGACAGTGTGACCTGTATGTAAAGGGTCGTACCTAGACACTCATGTGGAAGCTGTCATTGTCAACAGTAGCCAGTGATGACACACACGTCCTTGTTGGCTTGGACGTCTACTCCTGCACCCCCTTAACACCCCAAGCCTGTCCCCCTACTCCCGCACCCCCAAAAACCCCCAAGCCTGTCCCCTATGCCCACCCCCCCTTACAGGAAAGTTGTGTTACTTATTATAGGTTAAGGATGAAGGAGAAGATTGTTTGTGTGTCATAATAAAGAGGTAAGTAAGTAAACACCTTTGGGGTTTGTATACTTTGTGTGTGTGTGTGTCAGTGTACAGTCACAATCATATATCCACCCACACTTTCCTTCCATCTTGTAAACAAATCAGTATCATATCAAAATATAATCATACAACAACAACACCTTATGTCAACTCAACTCAACCCCATCAATTATTATTATTATTATTATTATTATAAGGTGGTACAATATCATACAACAACACCTTATGTCAACTCAACCCCATCAATTATTATTATTATTATTATTATTATTATTATAAGGTGGTACAATATCATACACACGTTGTTCTTTATTACCAAGATATTTACTACCATGGGAGGAAAGTGTGGGTGGATATATGATTATGACTGTACATTGGAGTGCCTTGAGTCCTCCAAACTAATGCCAGGAAACAACAACACCACCAGATGAAAAAATAAATAAAATAAAATAAATAAAACTAAACTAAATGTATGTGGTGTTGGTTGGAATAATTTTGAGGACTCCATTACTCCAGATTTATGCCCAACACACACTGGGTCGATTCCACAGGGGTTTGTTTTGGTTTGTAAGCTCGCAAACGAAAGAATGTTTGTCGTGTCAATGCCTTATGGGTGAATTATTTAATGAATTTGGTGAGTAATCTATACAGTGATTATTATTATTATTATCATTATTATTATTAAATGCCTTATGGGTGAATTATTTAATGAATTTGGTGAGTAATCTATACAGTGATTATTATTATTATTATTATTATTATTATTATTAAATGCCTTATGGGTGAATTATTTAATGAATTTGGTGAGTAATCTATACAGTGATTATTATTATTATTATTATTATTATTATTAAATGCCTTATGGGTGAATTATTTAATGAATTTGGTGAGTAATCTATACAGTGATCATTATTATCTTAACTGTTGGATAGATATTGTGAATGTGGATACTCACCTTTTGGAAAATAATGAAGCCTTACAAGTGTGGTTGGTTGGTTGGTTGGGGAGCTAACAAACCAATACCACTGTGGAATCGACACACTGTACTAAGTTAACCCTTGAAACATTCCAACTATGATGATTTTAAACCAGTATGTACAATGAAACAAGACATTAAAATAAATACGTAATTAGATAGTTACTCTTAGATTACTATTTCCAACCCAAAGGCAATGCAGTATTATAATTTATCTTCATTATGTTCTGCTGTAATCAAAATTCACTAAACCCTGGATATATAATTATAAGATGAATAAATATATCGCCTGTATACTTTTAACACGTGGCCAGTATATCACTTACATGATTATACAGTATTCCCTTGATATTTAAGATAAGGAAAGTTGAAGATAGCAAGTAAGGAGGGAGTGTTGGAACAGAGTGGAAGAGTATGTGAGAGAGAGAAGTGTGAGGGAGGGGAGGAGTGGGGATGGAGGGAGTGTTGGAATAGAGTGGAAGACTATGTGAGAGAGAAGTGTGAGGAAGGGAGGAGAGATGGAGCAAGTAAGGAGGGAGTGTTGGAAGAGTATGTGAGAGAGAGAAGTGTGAGGGAGGGAAGGAGAGATGGAACAAGTAAGGAGGGAGTGTTGGAACAGGGAAAACTGGACACACTTCTGCCGTGGCCATCCCCTCGGAGGAAGTGAGGCGTCGAAACTATAGATAGATAAGATGATTATATTTATTACATATATCCTTTTAACACAAGGTTTAGTAAATCACTTAGTTAGTGTGTAATGATAATGAATAACAATCCTAGGAATAGTTTATGTATCTTCAAGGAGTGTAAAATGAATCGAGTGATGTATACAAAATATTTATACATTATAATTATATCCAGGGTTTTGTGTACAAGCAATACATAGTAATGATAACATGCTTGCCAGAATATGTGCCAGTAATATTAGTGTTTAGGATTATTATTATTATTATTATTATTATTATTATTATATTCTTTTTCTTCTATCTTCTTATAATTATTATTATTATTATTATATGTATTGTAATTGCTGATACAGTATATTAGTTAAGAGACTGATGTAGTTAGAAAATTGGAGGTTAGGGAGTCCTTCAAATATTGCCACGAAACACACACCCCTATATGGAAGGAGTGTGTTTCATGGCATAACTAGGAGGAATCAGAAGCCTCCAATTCCCATACACAATCACAGGTTCCCTAAGACTGATAATTAAGTCGGTTGGATTAAAGGTTTTTTTCATCTTCATTCACTAGACAGACAGACAGACAGACAGATGGTTACAAGTTGCCCATTCATACTCTCTTAATGGGGGTGTGGGAGTAGGGGACAGGCTTAGGGGGGTGCAGGAATAGGGGGACAGGCTTGGGGGTGGGGTGGGATGAAGGGGACATGATTGGGGGGGGTAGAAATCCTGTCCCCCCTATTCCCCCACCTTTCTAACCCCCCCAAAGCCCCTCCAAGCCTGTCCCCCTACTCCTGCACCCCCCAAGCCTGTCCCCCTATTCCTGCACCCCCCCCCACCCCAAGCCTGTCCCCCTATTCCCACACCCCCTTAATTAGAGGGAATCAGTTTACGAGTTTTTATTATTATTATTATTTTTTTTTATTATTATTATTTTTTTTTTTGCATTGTTCAGTTGGCTACTTAGATAGATTGGTATTATTAAACTTTATTGAGGTAAAGGTAAAGGCACTTTGTCGCTTATTATTATTATTTATTTATTTTTATTGTTCTGTTTTTTTTTATTATTAAACTTTATTGAGGTAAAGGCACTTTGTCACTTATTATTATTATTTATTTATTTTTATTGTTCTGTTTTTTTGTATTAAACTTTATTGAGGTAAAGGCACTTTGTCGCTTATTATTATTATTTTTTTTTATTATTAAACTTTATTAAGGTAAAGGCACTTTGTCGCTTATTATTATTTATTTATTGTTATTGTTATTTTGTTCACTGAATTATATGTCAAAGAGCATTTTCCTTGAAGAAATAGTTCAATAACAACACTACTTGTATTATTATTATAATTAGTTTATTTTTATTTCTATTTCTACTGAATTATATGGCAAAGAGCATTTTCCTTGAAGTAGTAGTTCAATAATAACACTACATGTATTATTATTATTATTATTATTAATTTATTTTTATTCTTTTTTCCTTGAAGTAGTAGTTCAATAATAATACTAACACCTTTAGTCTCCAATTAGCCAACAACAGACAATTTTCTCTAAGCAGTGATGGTATACTGTATACTTAAATGTAAAACCCATTACCATAATAATAATGTTGGTTTAGTTTGTATGGTTTACCTGAACTATTAATCTGTCTCATACGTTACATTGAACCAAATAAAACATAACATCTTAATACATTATTTTCTCGTATGTTTTGGTTCACTTGTAAATATGAGTCTTTGTATTTTGTTAATTAAGTGTTGCATTATAAGTCAGATAATCAGTATCCACCAATGATCTCCTCAAGTTATATACAGTTTGGGTATATTAATTAAAGGCTGAGTCACACCCTTAGTTTAAAAAAAATGAGGTCCCTTACTGGAGCTCTATGAACCCTCCAAACTACTCCAGGCAACAGATTCCCTATTAGAAACACTGAAGGGTTTTGTGGCCTGGATTATTTGGAGGGTTCATAGAGCTCCAGTAAGGGACCTCAAAGGTTTTAAAACTACTGGGCCTTATTCACACTTGGGGGGAGTCTGGGGTGGGGGGGGGAATAGGGGGATAGTCTTGGGGTGGGTAAAAAGCCTGTCCCCTATTCCCGCATCCCCTAAATCTGTCCCCCTACTTCCACACACACACCCCAGTCTCCCCCAAGCCTGTCCCCTATTCCCACACACACCCCAGTCCCCTATTCCCCCCATTCCCACACCCCCCATTAATGTTATTTTTAAGGTAGGGGGGTTAAAATTAAATCATTTTCTTGAGAACAATTGTTTAATATAATTATTATATTTTGATAAATAAAAAAGGTACTAAGTTGTATATCACATGTTGGTTTGTTTTATAAGATTAGTTTGGTGGATATTTATTAGTTAATATTAAATTAATGTTATGGGTAAGTAAGGCTGGTTAAACTCTGTGTGTGTGTGTGTGTGTGTATGTATGTATGTATGTATGTGTGTGTTGCATTGATCATAAGGAGTGTTTATTGTTTACATATTGTAGGCATTATTCTGGAGTACCGATTCAAGTAGAAGTTAAATAATATTACTAAATAAGTTTGGTGTTAGGAAATAAAGTTCACTGTGCTCTTTTTTTTATTACATTATAGGTTGGTGAAGGGTTGTGTCGTATAAAATGAATTTTGCATAAAGTAAATTGTACATTTCCATAAGAAATAATGGTACTTTAACCTGAAAATGGAGCCTAATGGTTCCTGTTATTTTAAGAGTTCGTGTAAATTGCATTTATTTAATTTCTTTATTGATAGGCACTATTTCAAATTTGCATAATTTAAACTCGCATAAAAAGAGAGGAGAGTTTACAGTACTAAATAAGTTTGGTTTTAGGAAATAAATAATGTAACTCTATTTTGTAGTTGTTATGATCACTTGTTACAGTGGTGTATACAAATTCCTGTACAGTTGCCATCAGATAACTGGAGACACCAACTTCGTACACCAATAAGTTTGTTTTGTACGATATTCATTACAGAAAAGTTCAATCTGTATATTGTTAACTTAACACTGGGTTTGTTTTACCTGAGTAGATCACTCCATTTTGGTTCAGTTCATTGATACCAGATACAACACCAACATATTCATATCCAATATATATAGATAATATCCTTCATATTCTCTCTTTCCGTCTCGCATAACTATTTTTTCTTTTATTACGATTCATTCACAAGTTAGGGTTAAGATCACTTAGGCATGAATAGAATTAATTTTTACAGCCACTATTCATTTTCTCTCATACAAATGTCTTTAGTATCTTTCTCTAACAGTTTGTGTAAGAGTTCCCCCCCTTAACGGGAACCACCTTGCCGAGGTGGGGGGGCTTGTGTGTCTCGGAGACCTGGCCAGCTAGACTAGAGGGGGCTCCGGACCCTGCTCTGCCTCGATATCGGGGAGAGAGGGTTTCCCATGCTAGGAAGGTCACCAGTGAGAGAGCAGACTAAATGGTTCCCATCTTTCATTTCTTCAACTATTCTTCTTTTCATTTTATTTCCTTCCTGCTTGTTATCACACCTTTATCTCTATCACCTTTTTCTGGCGCTATACCACCTCCATGTTGCCAAGCCTAATATCCATCAATTAAAAATTGAGTAAGAGTATCTTCTCTTTCTTCCATTCAGTTTTTTCAATAAAAAGATTATCCCTCTCCTTCTTCAGAGCTTCTATCTGACATTGTAGTTCCTCTTTCTCTAACAGTTGGTGTAAGAGTTTCCTCTCCTTCTTCCATTCAGTTTTTTCAATAAGAAGATTATCCCTCTCCTTCTTCAGAGCTTCTATCTGACATTGTAGTTCCTCAATCTCAGTGTTTTGGTGGGGAATAAATTCTTCTTCAATGTCCTTTACAAGTTTCTTTCTACATCTTTTTTCAGCTCTGGACACACTGCTTGCTGTTTGTGTTGTTGTTGTTGTTGTTGTTGTATCAGGGTTTTCTGCAATAAGAGGTAAATTTATATAAAACCTGTGTTTACTATATTGTATATATTAGTATCAATATTCACTATTTTGGACCATTCTAAGACACTTTTCATCTATGGTGTTTCTCTCGGAAACATAATTTGGAAATTAGTCTGACCTGACCTAACCTAACCTTGACCACAGCAGACTACCGGGACCTAACAGATATCACCTTTAACAAGCATAAAGCAATTTGCAAGCACATTCTGAAGAAAGATTAATATTTATTACATGCAGTATTCACATTCAAATACTCTGCAAAATAAAAACATGATACAAGTATTAATAAATTAAATGACCAACATACAAATGCAACTGTAAACCTAATTGCAGATTTCAATGCATTGCAAGACAGATATCACCTTTATCTAGATCCAAACACAGGCATTTGTAATCTTAAAACTACATGACATCAACCAACAATGATACAGCTTTATATTCTATCTATTTATCTATTTATCTATCTATCTATAGCTCTGACGCCTCGTTACCTCCGGGAACTCCTCCGAAGGGAGTGGCCATGACAGAAAAGTTTTATATTAATATCTGATATGACTTACCAATTAAATCAACTTCATTTAACTCCAAGGTTTGTTTAACTTTGCTGGGCTGTTTCTCTGGAGTTTCAACCTTCTGGGCCTTCAACTTGTGACACTGGCTACAATTACCAATCTGCAAAAAAGCTAATATTATTGGAGTAATAATAAATTTAGATAAATAAATACATAATAATATACAGTAATATTATGCCCTTGTCTATACTATAGTAAATATTGTAGTTTGTTTACATACATAATGTCTGATATCTTGTGCCATATTTCTCCAATAATACATCTTGGAGATTTTCTTTATTGTTGCACCGGAGCCACTGTGTCCTCCAACAGAACTGGAGTGGTACAAATTAAAGATGGCGGGTAGATCATCATAACTCCTTACCACCTTCTTCCTTCCCTTTGTTGTCTTGAGAAACAATGTCTCATCTAAAAATGTAAACAAACTTATAAATAACAACATTCTGCACCCCAGGCTATAGATTATATAAACAATATTTACCACCAAGTAGGTTAGGTTAGGTTAGGTTAGGTTAGGTTAGGTTAGATATACTTCAGATAAGGTCTGGTTATATGAACATTCTTCACCCCAGGCTATAGATCATATAAACAGATTTACCACCAAGTAGGTTTGGGGGGAATATCTAATATTAAAACTCACTCAGATCACCCTCTACCCGCACACACACGCTGTTGTCTCTGCATAAAAAGCCTCAATGCCTTTTAGCAAAGATCCCCCAACACCTCTGACATAGCTCTCTTATCAACCCTATCGTATGCCTTCTCCAAGTCCATGAAGGCACCATACAACTTCCTACCTTTCCCAATTTATTTTTCCACTATTAATTTTAATGCAAATATCTGGTCCACACATCCTCTACCCTTTCTGAACCCTCCCTGTTCCTCACTAACTTTATTCCCTGTTACTTCCATCAGTCTCTCAGTTAGAACCTTCCCATACACCTTCCCCGGTACACTAAGAAGGCTTATTCCACACTCCTCCTTACTCCCCTTCCCCTTATACTATACAAAGGTACAATTATAGCCCTCCTCCAATCCTCTGGCACCTCTCCTTGCCTCCAAGTCAATGTACATAAATATTAATAAAACTACTTGCCTTCAACATTCCAATCAATAGATCGTGCTCTCCTCCACACACGTGTTCTCTCACTATGGGTAAGACCAGGGACGTGTCTATTGTTCAGTAGGTAGTGGATTACCTTCTGGTAAAACAACTCATCTCCCACAAACCTCTCCTTGCAGGCTGCCTCGTACTCCAACATAGAGTTGTTAGAACTAAAAAATAATGAATTCCAAACATTCATCAGAAGTCAGATATATATGATATAATATATGTGCCAGGTAGAAATAGTTTACAACATCTAGACTTAATGTTACCTGTATATTTTTGTGTATAACATACAGTACTTTAACAACCACTAAAGAAACCTTCCAAGGAAAGACAAAATGTATCCAAACTGACAGTTCACCTTTTTTCAGTGTTTTGGTGTGGAATAAATTCTTCTTCTTCAATGTCCTTGACAAGTTTCTTTCTACATCTTTTTTCA
This sequence comes from Petrolisthes manimaculis, assembly GCA_034508575.1. Classification (NCBI taxonomy): domain Eukaryota; kingdom Metazoa; phylum Arthropoda; class Malacostraca; order Decapoda; family Porcellanidae; genus Petrolisthes; species Petrolisthes manimaculis. The sequence continues at coordinate 41,992 of JAWZYT010003177.1, read as the reverse complement.
GCTCTGGACACACTGCTTGCTGTTTGTGTTGTTGTTGTTGTTGTTGTTGTATCAGGGTTTTCTGCAATAAGAGGTAAATTTATATAAAACCTGTGTTTACTATATTGTATATATTAGTATCAATATTCACTATTTTGGACCATTCTAAGACACTTTTCATCTATGGTGTTTCTCTCGGAAACATAATTTGGAAATTAGTCTGACCTGACCTAACCTAACCTTGACCACAGCAGACTACCGGGACCTAACAGATATCACCTTTAACAAGCATAAAGCAATTTGCAAGCACATTCTGAAGAAAGATTAATATTTATTACATGCAGTATTCACATTCAAATACTCTGCAAAATAAAAACATGATACAAGTATTAATAAATTAAATGACCAACATACAAATGCAACTGTAAACCTAATTGCAGATTTCAATGCATTGCAAGACAGATATCACCTTTATCTAGATCCAAACACAGGCATTTGTAATCTTAAAACTACATGACATCAACCAACAATGATACAGCTTTATATTCTATCTATTTATCTATTTATCTATCTATCTATAGCTCTGACGCCTCGTTACCTCCGGGAACTCCTCCGAAGGGAGTGACCACGACAGAAAAGTTTTATATTAATATCTGATATGACTTACCAATTAAATCCACTTCATTTAACTCCAAGGTTTGTTTAACTTTGCTGGGCTGTTTCTCTGGAGTTTCAACCTTCTGGGCCTTCAACTTGTGACACTGGCTACAATTACCAATCTGCAAAAAAGCTAATATTATTGGAGAGTAATAACAAATTTAGATAAATGAGTACATAATAATATACAGTAATATTATGCCCTTGTCTATACTATAGTAAATATTGTAGTTTGTTTACATACATAATGTCTGATATCTTGTGCCATATTTCTCCAATAATACATCTTGGAGATTTTCTTTATTGTTGCACCGGAGCCACTGTGTCCTCCAACAGAACTGGAGTGGTACAAATTAAAGATGGCGGGTAGATCATCATAACTCCTTACCACCTTCTTCCTTCCCTTTGTTGTCTTGAGAAACAATGTCTCATCTGAAAATGTAAACAAACTTATAATAAACACATTAAACTTATACAGTTGAACCTCGTTATTTCGGACTAATAGGGGGGAGAGGGTGTCCGTATTTGCGGTTTGACCGTACGTAATTGCGACGAATTTTTACGAGGGGTACGAAATAAAAATAAAAAAACAAAAAAAAAACGTGTTTGTACAAAAATTAACACAAAATACAGATATATCTACATAAATAGGTATGTAGTGATGTGTAAATAATATACCTAAATGTTATTTACCTTGTGTGGTGAAGAGATGAGTTTATTTCTTGCCGTGATCGTATAGTGGGACGTATCAGAGTAGCTATTTAATACTGTTTAATAAAAACAAGAATGATGTAGTGATACGCAACCACTCCAAGTCTCCAACCCGTGCTTGTAAAGATAACAAATCACGCATGCGTGGTAGTGGTCTAGGTGGAAGGGGGAAAATAACGGGATATCGATTGTTTACATTTTATTAGCCATACTGTACTCTGGTGTTTCCTTCTCCTTTATCTATTCGAGAAACATCTTCCTTCTTTCTATCGAAGGATATGGCCTTCTGTTTTGTAAATGCACCACCTGGCATGACTGTTGAAGCTAGTGGTTAACTCGTTATTACTAAAAACGAGATAGTTGACAGGGCAGGTTAGGCCTATATTCCCTTGACCTTGAGCTATAGGGTGAATCGAGACCGAGGATAGGGGGGGGAAGGAGTGCGGGAGAAGTGGTGGCAACACACACACACACACACCCATGCTTCACAGATGAGTGATATCATTTCCTGACAAGTTCATTATGATTTCACTCGTTTTGTATAAGAACTCCTCGGATTTATTCGAGAGTCAACTGTATATATACATAAATAGGTATGTAATGATGTGTAAATAATATACCTACTGTATAATGTAAAAAATATAATAGGAAAAAATAGAGAAACCAAAATTCCGACAAAAAAAAAATCTCCAGCGGATTGTGTCCGAAATAACCGAAATCCGAAATAACGGGGTCCGAGATAACGAGGTTTAACTGTACATAACAACATTCTCCACCCCAGGCTATAGATCATATAAACAATATTTACCACCAAGTAGGTTTGGGGGGAATATCTTCACATCATCCAAAATTTCGCTAAAAAATAGATGATACATTAGATTTCTCCCCAAAACTGGTACCGTACGAAATTACATAAATATTAATAAAACCACTTGCCTACAAAATCGAAATATTGTGCTCTCCTCCATATACGTGTTCTCTCAAGATATGTAATACCAGGGACATGTTGATTGTTGTATAGGTAGTGGATTACCTTCTGATTTAATAACTCATCTTTCGCAAACCTCTCCTTGCAGGCTGCCTCGTACTCCAAAATAGAGTTGTTAGACCTAAAAAATAATGAATTCCAAATTTTCAGACGCATTCATCAGAAGTCAGATATACAGTATCAATGTATGTATATTAAAAATTGCAATCTTTTCAAACTTTCAAAAACGCTCATTTTTACAATCTTTTTTTTACAATTTTTAACGATTCCAAGATAAAATGTTCATCTCTATAATAACTAGTAATAAATGTATCCTCTTCTATGTAAACAACTTTAAATGCTCAAGTACTATACTTTATAAGCAATACTATAATAGAAGGAATTATATATATACATGTATTAACATTAAGGGGAATAAGGTGAACATATTTCTACAGTGATCTATATATCAATTTCACCAAGTTTTTCATGTCTACTTACAGTACTACTTACATTGAAGCCATGATGATGTCTGTAGGTAGTTGTGTTCCAATTACCACACGTGTTCAAATCACTTACGAAAATATGGTCTATCTCCTGTAAATAGAAATCGGTAAAAAAACAAACACAAAAAACAATACAATATCACGCATATCTATTAACTTTCTACATCTTACATACCACATTATCTCCAAGAATTCTTTCACAGCATCAATATATCATAATTATCATCTATGCACTAACTACCCTACCATTCATATATACCATTCACTCGTGTATAATTCCTCTAACTACCATACTATTCATATATACCATTCACTCCCACCATACCATTCATATATACCATTCACTCCCACCATACCATTCATATATACCATTCACTCGTGTATAATTATTCCTGTTTGTTTACAATTTATAATGTTCTTGTTCTTGTTGTTGACGCTAACGATGAGGATTGTATGTACTTTTTCAACGGCTCATACCTTGTTAAATCCGGAGCAAATAATTCCTCCAAACTATTTCAGGCAACAGGATACCATTATTTTTCTCAGGGTTCATATAGATATTTATATGAACCCTGATTTTTGTTAATATGGGTGTGTTTTCCTGGCATACTTTGGAGGAATCAAGGCACTCCAATGTACCAAAAGTATAGCCTACTCTCTAACCAGCAACGAGGAATAGCGTGAATATATTTTTAGATTCATATGCGATGTGACTTGCTCTTGCTATTACAGGTTTTGTAATAATATATATATATATATATATATATATATATTTTTTTTTTTTTTTTTTTTTTTTTTTTTGTAATAATTAACTTTTTATTTATTATTATTTTTTTTTATTTATTATTATTTTTTTTATTTATTAATTTGTTTTCGTCGTCGTCGCCAACGCCTCCGCCCCGCCGCCGCCGTCGCCCCGTCTCCGCCGCGCCGCCGCCGCCCCGCCGCCGCAGCCCCGTCGCCGCCCCGCCGCCGCAGCCCCGTCGCCGCCTCCCCACCGCCGCCACCGCCGTCGTCGTTTTTTAATAATTAGTTTTTTTTTTAATATATATATATTTTTATAAATATATTTTTTTTATTAATTTACCTTGTGAAATACTTTTTTGTGTAATATCAAAGATAATTCCTACATTATATTAGTTTGAAAAAAGGGTAACGTTTTTTTACCTAGTATTTTCAGGCGAGACCATAATATCAGTATGTACTTATTTTAGTAATACCCAAATAAAATAGTTGCTTTTTACTAGTATTTCCTGATAGAAAAAAGTCTTAAAACAATAACACACACACATTCACAGACTACTTAAAACAATAACACACACACACACACTACTTAAAACAATAGCACACATACACACACTACTTAAAACAATAACACACACACACACACACACACACACTACATAAAACAATGATATCTTTAATAAATAATTAATATAAATCAAAGGTACCGTTAAAAAGACCAATAAACAACAACAACAACATCATCGTCGTTGTTGTTGTTGTTGTTGTTTATTAAAATTATTATCAACATGTCGTCTGTCAAAGTGGAAGGGTAAATAATCTCTCTCTCTCTCTCTGTTTGTGTGTGTGTGTGTGTGTGTGTTTTATTGAGTATATGTATGTTTTGTGTGTGTATATGTGCCTGTGTGTGTATGTATGTTTCTGTGTTTGTGTGTATGTATGTGTGTGTGTGTGTGTAATCTCGTTCATCTTTCATTCCTTTTATACGTACATTGTGTGTGTATGTGTGTTTTATTGTGTGTATGTATGTTTGTTTTATTGTGTGTATGTATGTTTGTGTGTGTGTATATGTGTGTGTGTGTGTGTGTAATCTCTTCCATCTTTTATTCCTTTTATACGTACATTGTGTGTGTGTATGTATGTCTCTGTATGTATGTTTGTCTGTGTGTGTATGTGTGTGTATGTATCTGTGTGTGTATATATGTATGTATCTGTGTATGTATGTATGTATGTATGTTTGTGTGTGTGTATATATTTGTGTATGTGTGTAATCTCCTTCATCTTTCTTATTGATCATATATTTATCTTTACATCTGTGTGTGTCTGTGTGTGTGTGTGTGTGTGTAAGGCTGAGACAAGACTGTGTGTACAAGGATAGAGTGTGTTTGTGTATATTGTTTTACAAGTGTGTGTATATTGTTGTTGTACAAGTGTGTGTATATCGTTATTTTACAAGTGTGTATATATCGTTATTTTACAAGTGTGTATATATCGTTATTTTACAAGTGTGTATATATCGTTATTTTACAAGTGTGTATATATCGTTATTTTACAAGTGTGTATATATCGTTGTTTTACAAGTGTGTGTATATCGTTGTTTTACAAGTGTGTGTATATTGTTATTTTACAAGTGTGTGTTTATTGTTATTTTACAAGTGTGTGTATATTGTTATTTTACAAGTGTGTGTATATTGTTTTTTTACAGGTGTGTGTATATTGTTTTTTTTACAGGTGTGTGTACAAGGATAGAGTAATAATAATGCTGATAAGACTGTGAATGTGTTTGGTACCATCACTGGAGAGGTGAGGAGAGGAGAGGAGAGGAGGTGAGAGGTGAAGAGGTGAGGAGAGGAGGTGAGAGGAGGAGAGGAGAGGAGGTGAGAGGAGGAGAGGTGAAGAGGTGAAGAGGTGAGGAGAGGAGAGGTGAGGAGGTGAGAGGAGAAGAGGTGAGGAGAGAAGAGAGGTGAGGCAGGATGTTGGGTCGTAAGCAGAGTCTCCGAGGTGAACACATCTTAGCCGACTATGGACCAGAGGAAACACTCAATGACAGTGCCGACATAGAGTGGGCTAATAAGGTAATAAATAAGTTAATATCCACAGTAATATCCACAACTATTATGTATGTATATGTACTGTATAGGATTTTCTTTATAATACGGTAGGCCTATATATACGTATACTGTAGTCTTGTTTTTATGGTCCATACAAATAGTTGTGGATATTACTACATGTAGGGTTAAAGTTCTATTAAGATTTGTCGCAATACCTTATTTGGCAACTGTACATTTAAATTAATGCTATACATATAATAATCTTTACATTTCAATTAATGCTATACATATAATAATCTTTACATTTCAATTAATGCTATACATAATAATAATCTTTACATTTAAATTAATACTATACATATAATAATAATCTTTACATTTCAATTAATGCTGTACATATAATAATCTTTACATTTAAATTAATACTATACATATAATAATCTTTACATTTCAATTAATGCTATACATATAATAATCTTTACATTTAAATTAATGCTATACATAATAATAATCTTTACATTTAAATTAATACTACAGTATACATAATAATAACATACATTTAAAATTAATACTATACATACAGTGTAATAATGTATATACTGTATAACGTGTATTCTTCTTTATAAATACTATACATACAGTGTAATAATGTGTATATAACGTGTATTCTTCTTTATAAATACAGTACTATACATACAGATTAATAATGTATATATAACGTGTATTATTCTTTATAAATACTATACATACAGTGTAATAATGTATATATAACGTGTATTATTCTTTATAAATACTATACATACAGTGTAATAATGTATATATAACGTGTATTATTCTTTATACATACTATACATACAGTGTAATAATGTATATATAACGTGTATTATTCTTTATAAATACTATACATACAGTGTAATAATGTATATATAACGTGTATTATTCTTTATAAATACTATACATACAGCTTAATAATGTATATATAACATATATTATTCTTTATAAATACTATACATACAGATTAATAATGTATATATAACGTGTATTATAGCTTAATAATGTATATATAACGTGTATTATTCTTTATAAATACTATACATACAGCATAATAATGTATATACTGTATAACGTGTATTGTTCTCATTATACAGAGATGGATTCGTTGGATATTACGTGTGTGTTCGTTGGTGTCCCTGGTATCAGTATCAGCCAATACACCGCGCTCTAAGGAACTTTATCCAAGTCTCATCTATGCCACCTTCTGTTCTGATCTGTTTATTACCTTCCTCTTTACACTGGAGATGGTCGCTAAGATGCAGGCCAGGGGTATATTAAAGGTAATTAACTATATTATATGTAATTAACTAGATGTATATGGAAGAAGGTATATTAAAGGTAATTAACTACGGTATATGTAACATGGTGTGTCATTAGGGTGGCCATATTTGAATTTCCAAAAAGTAGGACACTTCATAACTATATATATTGCAGAATAACTCAAGGAAAATGAAAAATGGAATACCTAGCTTTGGTTTATTTCTCCAGACATGTTCAAGGTAATTACCTGAACATGTCTTGAGAAATAGACCAAAGCTTTGGTATTCCGTTTTTCATTTTCCTTGAGAGTTATTCTGCAATTATATAAATCATGTGTACTTGTGATTACTAATTAATATATATATATACAGTACAGTATACAGTATATATATATGAGAGAGAGAGAGAGAAAGAATAACTTCAACAACTATTGAAACTGAAAATAAAAGTATGTTTCATGTGACATATAATATATTTTGGTACACTCACTCACCAGGATAATGTGTAATATGTAAGAAACTCATCTTTTCTACTTTTAGAAATGAATCCAAATTCTTTTTCCCACTCTGAGTTGAAATAAGTCTTTCTTTTTGGCATTTTTAAAGCTATTAATAACTGATATATATACTAAATTATACATACTTATAAATGAAATATATAATGATTTATACATACATTATTTATAGCTGAAACATATACTGTATTACTGGTATTATTATTATTATTTATAGCCAAAACATATACTAAATCACATATTTTTTGTGTATGTGTGTGTGTGTATACAGGGTGACATACCATACCTAAAGGACCGTTGGTGTCAGTATGATGCTAGTATGGTGTTCTTCCTATGGGTGTCGGTCATACTACAAGTGTTTGAGATGTGTGACTGGGTGGGACAACATTCTTACCTCTCTGTTCTACGTGCACCAAGACCTCTCATTGTTGTCAGGCTTATACGGATATTCCTCAAGTTCTCTATGCCCAAGAATAGACTCAAACAGATCATCAAGTTAGTATTAAATGTTACTGTATTATTATTATTATTATTATTATTATTAGTACCAGTAGTAGTGGTGGTATTATTATTATCATTATTATTATTATTAGTAGTAGTAGTAGTAGTGGTGGTATTATTATTATTATTATTATTATTATTCCTCAAGTTCTCTATGCCCAAGAATAGACTCAAACAGATCATCAAGTTAGTATTAAATGTTACTGTATTATTATTATTATTATTATTATTAGTAGTAGTAGTAGTAGTAGTAGTAGTAGTAGTAGTAGTAGTAGTAATAGTAGTAGTAATATTCCTCAAGTTCTCTATGCCCAAGAATAGACTCAAACAGATTATCAAGTTAGTATTTATTAGTATTAGTAGTATTTTTATTATTACTGTATTATTATTATTATTATTACTGCATTATTATTTTTATTATTACTGCATTATTATTTTTATTATTATTATTATTACTTTATTATTATCATAATAATAATAATTATTATTATCATCATTATTGTTATTATTATTATTATACAGTAATAATGTAATACTGTAATGTTATAATAATATTACCTACATTCTCTATTTATCTCCTCTTTTTTTTTAATATGATAATGTTAATAATAATTTTACCTACATTCTCTTTATTGTATTTATTTTTCTCCTCTTTTTTCTCGTCTTTTTTTTCTCCCAGACGGTTATAATAATGTTAATATAATGTTAATATAATGTTAATATAACGTTAATAATAATAATTTTACGTACATTCTCTTTATTGTACAGTATTTATTTTTATTCTCTTTATTGTATTTATTTTTATTCTCTTTATTTATTTATTTATCTCGTCTTTTTTTTCTCCTCCAGACGTTCAAGCCAACAGATCTATAACGTGACTCTGTTCTTCCTGTTCTTCATGTCACTGTATGGTCTCCTGGGTGTTCAATTGTTTGGTGAACTGAGGAACCATTGTGTTAGGAACGATACCGATGAACAGTGAGTTGTTATTGTTGTTATTGTTGTTATTGTTGAGTGAGTTGTTATTGTTTACTAGCAGGAGAGATTGTGTGTGTGTGTGTGTGTGTAATAGCGGGAGAGATAGTGAGTGTGTGTGTGTGTGCTAGCAGGAGAGATAGTGTGTGTGTGTGTGTGCTAGCAGGAGAGATTGTGTGTGTGTGTGTGTGTAATAGCAGGAGAGATTGTGTGTGTGTGTGCTAGCAGGAGAGATAGTGTGTGTGTGTGTGTGCTAGCAGGAGAGATTGTGTGTGTGTGTGTGTGCTAGCAGGAGAGATTGTGTGTGTGTGTGTGTGTGTGTAATAGCGTGAGAGATTGTGTGTGTGTGTGTACTATAGTCTATCTAATCCTAGCTTGCAATTGGAGCCTAGGTGTATTTTTAATGCTGGTCTCTGATTGGTCAATATCTCCAGGTAACCTCCGTTCACGCTTATCTTTCCCAAACCAAAACATTGCATTTCTCAGATGTACACTTTTTTTGTTTTTTCTCTGTGCCTCACTTATTTCACTTAATATCTACTTGGCACTTTGGTAACCTGACAGAATAATGAT
>JAWZYT010003177.1:22500-27500 GCA_034508575.1 Petrolisthes manimaculis | reverse complement strand
TTTATTATTGCAGTAACACAGGCTATTATTTATTATTTATTATTAATATTTATATTTATATTTATAATTATAATTGCAGTAACACAGGCTATTATTTATTTATATTTATAATTACAGTAACACAATGTCTTATCTCTACACAGGCTTTTATTTATTGTTTATATTTATTATTTATATTTATATTTATAATTGCATTAACACAATGTTTTATCTCTACACAGGCTATTATTTATTATTTATTATTTATATTTATAATTGGATTAACACAATGTTTTATCTCTCTTCAGGCGTTTATGTCTATGTTCCAAATCCTGACCCAAGAAGGTTGGGTTGAGGTGATGGATGAGACAATGATCAAGACCATGAGAGAGACCACGGATGAGATAGCACCCATTGTTGCCATCTACTTCATTCTCTATCATCTCTTCGTTACACTCGTAGGCATTCCATTCATTATTATACACACACACACACACCAATTTGTACCTACTAGTGGAAACTTTATTTTATTTATTTATTCCCGCACCCCCCAACTCCCCCAAGCCTGCCCCCAACTCCCCCAAGCCTGCCCCCAACTCCCCCAAGCCTGCCCCCAACTCCCCCAAGCCTGCCCCCAACTCCCCCAAGCCTGCCCCAAGCCTGCCCCCAACTCCCACAAGCCTGCCCCCAACTCCCCCAAGCCTGCCCCCAACTCCCCCAAGCCTGCCCCAAGCCTGCCCCCAACTCCCACAAGCCTGCCCCCAACTCCCCCAAGCCTGCCCCCAACTCCCCCAAGCCTGCCCCAAGCCTGCCCCCAACTCCCACAAGCCTGCCCCCAACTCCCCCAAGCCTGCCCCCAACTCCCCCAAGCCTGCCCCAAGCCTGCCCCCAACTCCCACAAGCCTGCCCACAACTCTCACACACCCTTAACTTTAATTTTAATTTTAATTAAGGACCCTGTGATTGTATATGAAAATAGGAGGCTTCTGATTCATTATGTGTGTATGTGTTTATAGATTGTGTTTAGTATGTATGTGTGTGTTTACAAATTGCCTTCAATATGTATGTATATGTGTGTGTGTGTGTTTATAGATTGTGTTCATTGTGTGTGTATGTGTGTGTGTTTACAGATTGCCTTCAATATGTATGTGAATATGTATGTATGTATGTTTACAGATTGTATTGAGTTTATTCGTGGCTGTAATCTTGGACAACTTGGAACTGGACGAGGACTTTAAGAAACTGAAACAGATGAAGGCGAGAGAACAGAGTGCCGGTATACAGGAAACATTACCACTACGACTACGTGTCTTTGAAAAGTTCCCAGCTCGACCCACCATGGCAAGGCTTCATAAAGTACCTTCTGACTTCTCATTACCTAAGGTTAATAGGAAGAAATTATAATGAATAGTTGTAGTTGTTGTTGAATTTGTGGTTGTTGTTGTTGTTGTTGTTGTTGTTGTTGTTGAAGTTGTGGTTGTTGTTGTTGTTGTTATTGGCAAGGCTTCATAAAGTACCTTCTGACTTCTCACTACCTAAGGTTAATAGGAAGAAATTATAATGAGTAGTTGTTGTGGTTGTAGTAGTTGTTGTTGAAGTTGTGGTTGAAGTGGTTGTTGTTGTTGTTGGCAAGGCTTCATAAAGTACCTTCTGACTTCTCATTACCTAAGGTTAATAGGAAGAAATTATAATGAATAGTTGTTGTGGTTGTAGTAGTTGTGGTTGTTGTTGTTGAAGTTGTGGTTGTTGTTGTTGAAGTTGTGGTTGTTGTTGTTGGCAAGGCTTCATAAAGTACCTTCTGACTTCTCACTACCTAAGGTTAATAGGAAGAAATTATAATGAGTAGTTGTTGTTGTTGTAGTAGTTGTTGTTGTTGTTGTTGTTGTTGTTGTCGTCTATTATTATTCTATTTTTATTCTATTTTTATTCTATTATTATTCTATTATTATTTTGTTACCGGTATGTTATTTTCTTATACAGTATTATTTTGTTCTGTTATTTTGATATATTAAGATGTTATTTTTTAATGTTATTTTATCATACAGTATTTTTTTTTTATTATTATTTTCTTATGCTATTATCACGTTATTTTGTTATGCTTATTTATGTTATTTTGATGTTATTTTGTTATGCTTATTTATGTTATTTTGATGTTCTTTTGTTATGCTTATTTATGTTATTTTGATGTTATTTTGTTATGCTATTATTATGTTATTTTGATGTTATTTTGTTATGCTATTATTATGTTATTTTGATGTTATTTTGTTATGCTATATTTATGTTATTTTGTTCTGTTATTTTGTGTTTTATTTCTGAAGGTTTGGTTGTGTGTGTGAGTGATGTTTTGTTAAGTTGTCATCTTCACTACATGGCCGCCTGCCTCTCATCTTCACTACTGCCACATAACTACTATTATCAAAACAATAGTATATAAGTTATTGACATAAGGTATGTATGTATGTACTTTATTCTTTATTAATTAAAAACAACAGTAAATTTATTATTATTCGTTATTCAAAGTTTTTCATTATTCAAAGTTTTTTGTTATTCAAAGTTTTTTGTTATTCAAAGTTTTTCGTTATTCAAAGTTTTTCGTTATTCAAAGTTTTTCGTTATTCAAAGTTTTTCGTTCAAAGTTTTTCGTTCAAAGTTTTCGTTCAAAGTTTTTCGTTATTCAAAGTTTTTCATTATTAAAAGTTTTTCATTCAAAATTTTTCATTATTCTTTCATTATTCAACAAAGTTTTTCATTATTCAAAGTTTTTCATTACTAATGGTTGGTTGGGTTTGTTTTGTTTAGGTCCGTGAGAGCTTCATGCGTCAGTACCTGGAAGAGGAGGTGGAGGAGGAGGATGGTCTGGGTAAGGGTCGTGGTGGGCTGCTGGGTGGTGAGGGCGGGGATGAAGACGCCTCCATCTCGTTCCGTAAGAGGCGTCCTGTTCGACTCCTCACACCGCTGTCACATCCACGCAATGCTGACTATGAGAAGAAGAAGCAAGGAGTCTCGAATATTATATGGTCAGTATGGAACGATGTAGGGGACAGGCTTGGGGGGGTGCGGGAATAGGGGGACAGGCTTGGGGTGGGTGGAATGCCTGTCCCCCTAACAATCAATCAATCAATCAATCAATATTTCTAGTGTTATATAGCCATCTCTGTTGCATCGCCTAATAATCAATCAATCCAATCCAATCTAATCCAATCTAATCTAATCTAATCTAATCTAATCTAATCTAATCTAATCTAATCCCCTCCCATCCCATCCCATCCCATCCCATCCCATCCCATCCCCTCCCATCCCATCCCATCCCCTCCCATCCCATCCCCTCCCCTCCCATCCCCTCCCCTCCCATCCCCTCCCCTCCCCTCCCATCCCCTCCCCTCCCATCCCCTCCCATCCCATCCCATCCCATCCCATCCCATCCCATCCCATCCCATCCCCTTCCCTCCCATCCCCTCCCCTTCCCTCCCATCCCATCCCATCCCATCCCCTCCCCTCCCATCCCGTCTCCCACACAGTGATGCCAACAACCAGCGTCTGCTCCTGGGTGACTCTGGACAAATACCATTACCAGGCAAAAGTATTCACGCACAACCTACATTCTCAAGTAAACACAACTGGCTCGAACAGAAGTAAGTGTGTTAGTTAGTTAGTTAGTTAGTGAATTGGTTAGTTATTTAGTGAGTTAGTTCCCTTTTCCAGATGTCCCTGAATCTCAATATTCCCTTATCTAAATGCCCCTCATGTAGAGAGAATGTAAGGTGAGGAGTTTGTAAAGAAGGTGTGTGGAAGTGAAGTTGTGGGAGCTGGTGTGAGAGGCAGACCACCAGTTAGATGGCAGAACAGAGTGGAAGAGTATGTAAAGGAGAGTAACATGAGGGGGAGGGAGGGGAGGGCTGGAACAAGTAAGGAGGGAGTGTTGGAACAGGGAAAACTGGACACACTTCTGCCGTGGCCAGCCCCTTGGAGGGAGTTGCCAGTGGGAACCAGGCGTCAGAGCTATAGATAGATAGATAGATGTCCCTAATTCTCAATATTCCCTTATATAGATGTCCGTGATTCTCAATACTGGTCTGTAATTCTGCCGTCAGATCTATTCGTCGTAGTGTGCGTGGTTCAGTGAAGCTAAAACAACAGAACTACGACCACCTCAAAGAAAACGGAGACATTGGCGTCATGAATCGAACCTCAGCCAGTCGTAAACCTCAAGACCTCGATATCAAGATGCTCCAGGCCAAGAGACAACAAGCCGAGATGAAGAGGTGAGATAATTAAACTGATAATGTGAAAAAAAAAGTTAAAAAGAATTAACGGATAATGTGTAAAAAAAAAAAAAAAAAAAAAATTAAACGGATAATGTGTAAAAAAAAAAAAAAAAAAAAATTAAACGGATAATGTGTAAAAAAAAAATTAAAATTAAACGGAAAATGTGTAAAAAAAAAAAAAAAAAAATTAAACGGAAAATGTGTAAAAAAAAATAGAATTAAACGGATAATGTGTAAAATGTGTTTCAGTCCATTGTTTTGTTTTAATTGACATTGAGTTCAATCCATTGTTTTGGTAATTAATTTTGTTCTGTAAAGCTTGCATCCATTATTTAGTTTTAATTGATGTTGATGTGTGTGTGTGTGTTTGTGTGTGTTGTCAGGAATCAGCGTGAGGAGGACCTGAGAGAGAACCATCCTTACTTTGACACTCCGCTGTTTGCCGTTGGTCGTGAGAGTCGTTTCCGTCGTCTGTGTCAGTTGGTGGTGTATTCACGTTACGACACGTCACACAAAGACCCCATCACTGGCAAGGAACGCAAGATTAAATACAAACGGTTACAGTAAGTTGACATTTACATACGGTATGGCAATACGTAGATAGATAGATAGATAGATTTTTTTTTATCTATCAACAGCAAGAAACGCAAGATTAAATACAAACGTTTACAGTAAGTTGACATTTACATACGGTATGGCAATAGATAGATAGATAGATAGATAGATTTTTTTTTATCTATCAACAGCAAGAAACGC